>VZTV01001069.1:0-21443 GCA_013400875.1 Anhinga rufa | reverse complement strand
AAAAAACTCGCATGTGCTCTTATTCCTGGATACAGCTCTAGTCCTCTGAGCAACTCTGTACCCCTATGCAAAACTGCACTTTCGCTTCCTGATCTTTCAGCCCACGCCTCAGTATTGATCGCAAGTTATCACCCTCTTGGACTGCAGCTCAGAGACCTATACAACGTGCCCAGCGGCCCCTGGGCAGTTCCCAGAAGGCAATAATTTCTAACACAGAAAAAACCCTGGCCAAACCGCTGGTCTCAGAGGACAGACTAGCGATTGAACAGTGCCCCAAAACCTGAACCGCCTACGCGCGATCTCCCCTGACCAGGGTGAGTCACAGGGCAGCACACAGGGAGGTGTGACGGCTGATTCTTGTTCTGCACTCTGAGCCTGCCACGCTGCCTGGGCGATGCTGTTTGCTAATACTGAAGAGAAGCATTAGGGAAGAAGGCAATTAAAAGCTCCTAGATACTGTGCTGGAAGTCCCAAGCAGCAAGCGACAAAGGCAGGTCACTCTGGCGACAGGATTAACCCTGTAAAGGTAAAAAGCAATCTTAAGAGGTGTCAAGCGCCTTGCGTTTCTGCCAGCTCCAGCAGCAGCAAGGAGTGCTCAGCACCATGCACGCTCGAGCTACGCTACTTCCTCTCTCTTGGTGTTTAGGTCTTCCAAAAGCAAGACTTTCCATCTCCTCCTGCTCTTTGCGAGGCCCCAGGACTGTGCTCCTGACACGTCACACCCTCCATCAGACTCTGCTGCAGATGGGAGTTGCCCTACAGGGACCAGTCAGTGTTGCTTTGGGGAGAGAGGGGGGAAAGGGGTGGTCCAATTTTGTTAATGTTGGCTTTCCGTTTCACGAAAGTGGCAGTGGGGTCATTTGGAGGACTTTTTTTTTGTTTTTTACAATATTTTGTGGTATAGCAAAGTTTTTACATCTTGGATTTTTTTTTTTTAAACTTTATCGTACCTTAAGTAGTAGGAAATAAAGATATTGAAAAAGAAAACAACATTTGCAAAACCACGTAATATTGTAAAACAAAAAAAGACGGGACTTACCTGAGCCCCTAACAGGGCACTCGGGTCTGCAGCGGAGGTCTGTGGTGGGTGTGACATCGCCAGCACAGTGCATGCCAGGGCATCGCACAGAGAGGTGGCCAGCGAGCCTGGGCTTTGCCGAACTTGAAAAGGAAAACAAAAGCTAAGTCAATGATGTGCCCCATGCCCCTTCCTAACCTGCTGTTATGCGGGACATCCAGCACAGGAGTCTGAGGGGGCAGGTGGTGGCACCGGGAGTTCCACCAGGCTCAACGATAACCCACCAGAGCAAGGAGCCAGAGACCTGTTTGCCGCATGACTTGGACCCCTCGAGCATCCAAACACATATTTTGGCGGTGAAGCACAAATAGCCTGGCCATCAGAGCACACCACTGGGCTCCGCTCTGCTGAAGATCTGGCTACTTATTTTCAGATTCCCAACCACATGTTTTTGTACCTAGCTCTAAGCCCCAAGCTTTACTTTTGGTCTAAGCCTCTCTCTGGTTTTCTTTCCCCTCTGCTATAAGCTACTCAACCTTCCTGAAGACCTGCAGATGAAAAGCTCTATACAGAAAGCCTATTAGATGCAAATGAAGGTGGCAGCTAATTCCTGCATCTTCAGAAAAAAAAACAATATTCTGAAAAAGGAACAATTAGAAGGTTTGTCTGCCAGGTTCTGACCACTGTCACCTCCAACTGAAGCATAGAAGACTCCCCAGTATTCAACCAAAGACAAGTGACGGTTCATAAAGCTGAATACACACAAATGCATTTATCAGCGTGATCCATCCCGAGATGGGCAACAATGACTGTTTTGTTGTTGTGAGGTGCTTCTGGGAAGTTTCCTTTATTCCTGGTTGGATTTGTGTTGTGTTTTGCTTTGGGCTTTTTTTTTTTTTTTTTTACACAGCCTCATTCTCTCCAGGACATTTCTACAGCAGAGCATGACTTGCATTACGCCCCATTCCAGCAATCAGATCAGTGCATGCAGATCTCAGCCCACACAGTGTCCCGCTGACTCCAGAGGTCTCAGGCCAAGCGGATCCAACTGCAGGACTGGGACCTTAACTGTGAGCTCCAACATTCACACACCAAGCTAGGACTTGGTGTTTACAAGGCAATGCAGAGGAGACCCGCCTTTGCTCTTTGGGTTTGGTTGTTTCTATATATTCAGTAATTCCTCAACCTTTTTTTTTTCCTTACCTCATCTTTTATATTAAATCGCGATGGTTCTTGTCTGCTTCGGTTTGACCTCCTAACCCCATAAACATCAGGATATTCTTCCCACATCTGCAAAATAAACAGACCATCAGAAGGCCTGCTTCACCCCAATTATTCCTGACATCTTAGAGAAGTTTGATGGTGAAAGTTCTTTTAAAAAAAATCAACATAAACCCATTAGGGAATTAGCAACCAGTAAGTAGATGGATACTTTAAAAAAACTGGCTGAAAAGGATTATGATTATTTTGGGGTATTTGGTAACACTCGAAAGCAGTATATTTTTCCTCAGCATTATCTTTATAGTGGTTCATCTTTCCCAACAGGGTACAAATTACTCTCCAGCTCATTCAGGCTGAAGGACAGAGGTTGAGATAGCCAGCCTCTGCAAGCAATGGTGCTGAAGGTAAGGAGGCAACACCTTGGAGGTACCAACACAAAGGAACAATTCACTGTCACTAATGGCTTCCACCACAATTCCTTTCTGCAGGGAAACCCCCACCAGCTGCCTGACGAGCCCAGTGACAAGACATCACCAGCAGCAACTTCAAAAGTGAATTCTGTGGCCCAGCCTGGATGGCAACTGGACCGGGACACCCTGTCCTTTGGAGAGGCAAGGTGGCAGGACTGCCGGTTCTTCTCCTGAATGCACTGATGCGAATGCGGTTTGGCAGCGCAGGACATGTGGATGTGCAGAGCCGACTACTGGGAATGGTTGTGCTCTATTTGCTGTGACCAGGCCCTAAATGGTTTAATACACTGTGTAGAACAGCATGCATTTGTTCTTGCTGGATGGACAGGAGGAGAAGGGGGAGACAAGAACTGATGCCCTAAGGGACATGAATGCAGAGCTGTGTTGGTGACACAGGACACCAGAAGATTTACAGGGCAGATACAAAACCACCAACAATGCCTTTCAAACACCTACACCAACAATGCCTCTCTACCCCAGGAGCTTATCCTCTTACAGTTTTCTAAACCTATTCATTCTCCCTCTACTTCTCTCTCCCTCCAGTCCTCAAATGTCTCTGCAAGCCACTGGCAGGAAAAGGAAATCAAAATAACATTGCCAGATGCAGCAGCAACTTGGGATTGAGAGCATATGAATACAAAGCTGCAGCCCAGCAATTTTTCTGCTACTGTTAAAGGAGTAATGTGATAACACTGCACAGACAGATTGTGAAGGTGTGTATCTGTTGGGCATAAGAGTACAGAGATAAATTCACATGAAAGAAAAACTCAAAATACTCCCCAAACCGTTTGAAGAACTTGTCTTTTCATCTTTTAAATGGCACAGTTTTTGGCTGAGGGATCAACTCCCATGACAAATCTGAATAGCACCTAACGCAAGTTAACCTCACCTTCATGGGTGTATCTAGACAGAAATACAAAATAAACATTAATATAATAATTAATTGCATTGGTTATTCAAGCAGAACAGGTATCAACACGCCTAGGTTAGACCTAGCTAAGGAAAACACCCATTAACAGAGAAATTAAGGGAGAGGCTTTCTTATTAGAGGGTGCCCTGACCTTTTCATGTTTCATCCATGCTAATTATCATTGTGTGTATGGATGTGCTCCATTATAGGATAATTTTAATGTTTATCATTAGGGACATGCTCTTAGAAGCCCACAGAGGAAGAGCAAACTTCCTTCAGTCCCCACTTACCAACAATAAAACAGAAATTTCAACATTGTGTTACCACAACTGCCTTATAAACGCATCCTTTCTTGCCAGTCCTATTTAGCCATGACCTGAGCCAACAGCCTAGAGATTTGTCAGAGGGAGAAGCTGGTAACAAAATCCTTCACTTCTCCCTTGCAAGTACATAGGGAGCGCAGGCTGAAAGCACCGTCCTTCTCAGTCTTTACATACATAGCAACTTTCTCCATAAAACTCACTCGCATGAGCAAGCTGTGCAAAGTGCAACCCACAGCTAAGAACAGGACAGTTACACATCACAAACAAACAAACCCACTCTGACCTAACCTGATTTTCCTCCCTCCAAGTAAACTCAGTTCACTGAGTTCCTCTATCGAAATGGGTGTCCAGGCTCTTTCTCACCTCACACCACACTGTGTTACTCAGGTGCCACCATCCCTTGGGTAAAGCAGGTACCCAAGGCACAGCTTCTGCACTGGGCAGATGCTCGCCAACCAGAGGGACACCACATGCATTAAACACTTACAATCCCTTTTCCTCCTGTGGAAAGGGGAAGAGGTGGAGGGCAAACCTGGCTATCTGAGGGGGGGGTATCGCTAGGGGGTAGCCAGAGAACTGCAGAAAAAACCCAAAAACACACAACAAAGAACCACTGTTCTGGACATAATAAATAATAAAAGTTTAATAGCTTTTTTCCTCCTCTTTTTCCTTTATTTTTTTCAAAGGAATACAGTGATGGAAACAAACCAAAGCGGCCCAAATCCTAGACAAGCATGATTATATATCACATGGGGAAGCTTTACTACTTCTGAGGGAGAGGAGAGACAGGAGGGAGCAATGGAAAGACAGAGGGAAAGGATGAAAAGACAGCGTCATGTATTGATGACAGGCGCCTGCCCCTCATTCGCACCAGTCAGCCCCATCGCTACCTATGTGGTGCCCAAAGGGTTGTCCCATCAAACACACAAGCTCCTGCTCACAAGGATGACACCAGCAGGGCACAAGCACACAGACCAAACAGCCGACAAGTGACTTGGGGACACCAGAGGTCAGAGGCTGTTTGGTCAATGTGCAAAGTGGCAGGGAAGTTGAAGACAGCTTCGTTAAGGTCCTGCCTTCTCCCCTTTCACGGTGGGTACAGGGGTAACATAGCTACGCAGAGCAGCGGGGGCAATACCTTTTTAACATCTGCTATCCTTTCCTTCTTAGAGGCTGGTTTTTCTTTGGTTTCTGGAGGGGTCTGCTGGGATTTCGAACCCGTTGATTCACTTTCAGATTCAGACTGACTTTCAGAGGACTCCGAGCTGCTGTTTGACTCGCTGCCCTGCTCACTTTCAGACTGGCTTGCAGAGTCAGAGCCAGAGGCTTCTTCGGATGCTGAATGACTGATGGTAGAGAAAGAAGAGATTACATTTTAACTGTACCGTCACAGCTTTCAAATACGCAGCAAGAAATCCTGAGCCATATCCAAGCTGCAACGATAGGCTTGGAATAGCCTAAACGCAAGTGTGAAATGCATTGTCCCAAACAGGCACCCTGCGCTGGCATAGTAAGGCAGAAACCATTCCTTCCCAGAACATGGGCAAGAGTGCAGGCTCCAAATCACTGTACACTATCTCCTGCTCATCAGCCAAAACAAAAAGAGTGGTGGTACCATGTAGAGAAGCATTAGCAATACCAGCAGCACAGGTCCTCCAGGAAGGATCTGGCTTGCTCAGAGTAAGCAATAATAAAATATATTGGAAGCTGGAATGTCCAGAGACCATCCTGCTATATTAAAGATAAGCAGTTGCTCCATCATGGCTCTCCACCACACCCTAGGTACAGCCAGTTGTTCAAAAAATCAGACATGCAATTTCTGAAACAGACCAGCACCAACTACTGCATGCATAATACTACATATTATAGTAAATATCATGTTTCTTGCAAAAAGAATAAATTCAGCAAGAGAGTAGCAGAAAGGTGCTTATACAAGCATGTGGCTGGGGCAGTTCCTCTTGAAAGGATTACACCAATGCTATGAAGACTGCATTTCTCAGGCAGCCAATAATGGGAGAGCAGAACATCAAATAGATATATTTCTCTTTTTTTTTCTTACATTAAAATGGGTTAATATACAGAATGTTCACTTAAATGCAGGCTCCTCAACAAAACAAAGGGAGGTCAAACTATTTTAGGTGGCCAAAATACTCAAATACCTTTGTGCAATCACTCCAACATCTATTTTTCATTTAAAATCCAATTAAAGAAAACGGGAAACTCATTACAACACATAACATACATCCTAGGAAAGCAGCATTACAAATCTCTCTGCTGCAAGCAAAAATGCAGTGCAGCAATAACAACTGAAGCATTTCTTTCCAAGTCAGCTTCTGATCTGCAGCTAGATGCTTTTGTAATATTTAAGGGCACGCTGCAGATGTAACACCATGAAGAGTCAGGAAAACTTTGCAGAGGGAAACCAGATTTTTAATATTTCTCCTTCTGTACAAAAGTAACAAGATACATGAAAAGCTCCGCTCAGATTTCGCAATTCAAGAAAGAAATAATACAAGGACAAAAAAGCAAAAGCACATGTACAATTACATACAATTCTACAGAAATCAATGCACGCTGTAGAGGAGGGATCACTAGAGTCAGCTACTATTCATAGGTATAGCCACATGGAAATAGGGCTAATTTACACCATGGAAATAAGTTCTCCGCTCTCAGATAAAAATCCTTAAGATATCTGTGAAATCTAACAGGGCTGGCAGCCCCCAGCAGCTCGTACATCAGCACAGCAGCTCAGCTCCCAGCTGCTGTCTCCCAGGGAGCGGGCAGAGGGCAGCAGCCGAGCGCTGCGGGAACCTGCTCCAGAAATCCCTCCAGCGCAGGGCGCACAGCCAGGCTCCCAGCCGCCATTTTACAGCCATCCCTCTTCCACCATCTTGCGATTTTGTTGCAGTGGTGGCTGCTGCTCTGGGGCTGTCACAAGTCCTACAATGGAAGGGTGCAGCATACGCCAGGAAAAAAGAAAGAGCGGTGAGCGAGAATTTCTACGGTTGAAGCAACAGAAACAGAGCCTTTTCAGGAAGGAGGAGAGGGTGAGCTGGCACCAATGGTTGCTGGTTTCATCATCCCAGCTTGGTTTTGAAGGAAACGGGGGTTGCATCTCTCCTGCTCCTAGCAGGGCTGGAAAGTCAAGTTGAACTACCATCCTTCCAGGCCGCTCCTGCCTGTCCCACTCCTATCCACGGCAACCACAGTGCAGAGCCGTCTCGCTACACCCCACCGCTGCCTGTCCCCTCCTCTATGTTTTCTGCAACTTCCAGTTCCCTCTTCTCCAGCACGGCCCTCCATCGCTGTGCTTCCCTGATATGCCCCGCTGCAGCGCCATCCACCACATCTCTCCCTGCTCGCCTGCTGCCCTGCAGGTCTCCGCACAGTTTCTCATTGAGCACATCCACAGAACTGCTGACATCTGCTCCCAACATCCCACTCAACCACATTGCTTTGCAACCGAGTCTACTTAGAGCGATTCTCTATTGGAGAATTTTCAGAGTTCCAGGGTTTTTTTTCAAGAAAACCAAGGGAATTTTATTAGGAAGCATTGCCACACCACTCAAGGAAACGATGCTCCAGCAGCTCTGGGGACAGCCGGTTTCCACGGGCAGGTCTTGGCAGGACACCATCCCACAGAGCCTCCTGCAGAGACGGGGACTCGACCTCCGTGAAAGAATGGGGTCTGGAAGCATCCAAACCTCTACTGTCATGATGCAAAGTGGCAACATCAAGCTCTGGTTGAGTCATGTTGGCATCCCATGTTCCACAGGGACACACGAAAAAGGAAGACACTTTTCTTCAATCAGATTTATTAGCAATAGCTGGAAGAAATTATAACAACCCAGGCTAGACTGAGGCCAGACAGCTTTGGCAGTATTTGTTTAAAGGCAGAACAGTAATTACTGGCCTCCTCCCACTCTGGACCTCTTTGTTTCTCAAGGCCCTAAGCTTTATTTCAAGGACACAGGAACACGGCCTTTCCGCACACCAATAGCCATAATTCATATGCTTTATCCACAACATTATCTGGACACTACAATTCTTTTTTTCCAAGATGTGAACTGTGTCATCTGAAAAAGAGGGCAACTTGTCTAGTAACAGAGGCAGATGACATACACGTCTGCATGAACAGGTATTCACACACTTGCCCTACTAAGGAAAGAAATGTAGATACCAAGTGGTATGTCCTTTTGAAGGATGTTGCAAATTATTCTTTTTTAATAAACAACCTGTTATCACAGCAAAAGGATATGTGCTTGTTTTTATGCATTGATAGAATTAAAAGAGAACTGAAAAGGCTAGTACTTTAAAATAATCCTAACTATCACCGAGACAATCAGGAAGCATTTCTACCTGTCACATAGAATCACAGAATGGTAGGGGTTGGAAGGGCCCTCCGGAGCTCCCCCCATCCAGCCCCCCTGCGTGAGCAGCACCCCCAGAGCAGGGGCACAGGACCGCGTCCAGGCGGGGTGGGAATGGCTCCAGGGAAGGAGACTCCACAGCCTCTCTGGGCAGCCTGGGCCGCTGCTCTGGCACCCGCACAGCAAAGGGGTTTTTCTTCATATTTCAGTGGAACCTCCTGGGTTCCAACTTGTGCCCGTTGCCCCTTGTCCTGTCATCGGGCACCACTGAAAATAATCCAGTCCCATCCTCCTGACCCCCGCCCTTCAGATACTTATAAAAATTGACAAGACACCCCCCCCCTCAGTCTTCTCCTCCACTGAACAAACCCAGGTCTCTCAGCCTTTCCTCATCAGGGAGATGGCTCCAGTCCCCTCATCACCTTTGTAGCTCTCCACTAGACTCTCCACTAGTTCCCTGTCCGTCAACAGAATATAAAGGATTAGCAACATTGTATGTCAAGTGAGGCCTTACACTGCACATAACTGGAGATTTAAGTCCTCTTTTCAGAAGCTACTTTTGGAATCTGCCCTGCTTTAATGCTCCTAAGTTCATATCCAAACAAAACCTACTTTCAATTAAACTGTAAGTGGGGGATAAGCTATAATTGTCACAAAATCATGATTCAACCAGTCCACCCCCCTCCAAATTCAGCAGAGAAATGCCCGTGATCAAGAAAGCTACAGTTGGACCATTAGTAACTCCCTTGAAGTGAGAAACTTATAAAAACCGAGATCTGCTGAGAGTCAGCCAAGTATGTTCCCCTGGTTTCTAAGAAATACTTCAGGCTATAATTCTGTTTCAATTAAGAGCCTGCTCCTGACTTTAGGGGGAAGAAAACCAAATCATCCCTTTCCAAGAAGGACATGTTCCTTCCAAGAAATAAGTAGCTGAACGGCAGCGATAAGACCCTTTACAATCAAACATCTAAGTTTACAAGGCAATTACAGCATGCCTGAAGCCTCCAACCTTAGCATTTTAATATTTCACATATGACTTCATTTTACAGAAGATCATCTTTGCTAACAGCAACAAAAGATTTTTACAAGCTCTCAACAAGTACAAACAGTATATGTTTCCAGAAGGTGCAAGACAAGCTGAAAAAATGACCCAGTATGTGTTTCTGGAACCAAGAGCTGACAAGGGAATGGCTCTAACTGGGGCCATTCTGCCCCAAACTAACATTTGGCTTTTGATGGACAGAACTTGAATTCAGCCAGGGGGATAAAGGAGGATTAATGACCCAAGACCCTCCCACAAGCCAAGCTCCTCCTACCTTTAAGAATTATTGTCAACATTTTGAATCTAAACAAGTTTAAATCCAAACAGCAATGTTCCACTGGGCCTCACAAGCTCACCAGGGACTCGGCACCAGTGAAATCACCCTGTGCAGGCTCAACACTATCCCGAGGCTGGATAATAGCAGAAACCAAGTTTATTGTTCCCCCCGGCAGGCATACGCTTAACCCCTGTGCATTGTCAGACACAGCTTCACGTGTCCTGTGGATAACTGACACCCAGGTCTCCATCCACATCTCAGCTTGCTGCCACCGAAAGGCTAATGGCAGGTAGCTAGGAGACACCCCCTCCCCTCTCCCACCCATCCTCACTCTACAGCCCACGCACCCAGTACTTACCTCGTGCTTTTCCCATCACTGACTGGGCCCCAGGACTCCTCCATGAGCCACCTGAACTTGATAACACATCAGAAGACTAGCCTAGAGAAACAGCAAAATAGGTCTCTGCTGCCTTAGCGAGTAAAATCAGGACCAAGGCTTTACAGGAACCAGGAACAGTGAAGTATACTACGTTTGGTAACACAGACAAGTTGCAGATGAGAAAAGGGGCAAGCAAGGCCCCAATTAAGGGGCAGCAGCAAGCCAGCTGCAACCCAGCTGCTCAGTTTGGCCACCCCTGGGTCTTCAACACCCCTCTCTGGCAGAGCCAAGCAAACTGTCTGCCAACAGCTCAAACATTCCAATTCCATGGCAACCTTCAAACGTACATGAGTCGGGTCATGTTGTAGAACCACAGGTCAGCCCACTGGACCTGCTGCCATACAGCGCTACCGACCCACAACACATCAGCGGGCAGCTGAGCCGAGACTCCCTGAAGCAAGCAGGATGTCTTCTCAGACCACGTGCGTCTGTCAGATCCAGCTCTACCAGCAGAAGAGGCTTCTCGGCCCCTGCAGCTCTTCAGCAAGGGCTGCCAGTCTCACCCGTCCACTGACTCTAGATTCACTCTAAACCACAGATCAGCAAAGCCAGCAGAGGCTACCAATTTAAAACTATTCAAAGAGATGTGTCTTCCTAAAGTAACCCACACACAAACTGTTGTACATGCAAAGGGACAGTGACAAACCATGGAAGATGCTGACACACTGACCCAGATGGATACTGTGGTGCTGTTCAACATTTCCTTTGAATATCTGATCTACAAATATGATGTTCCCTGTTATTATAAACATCTATGAAATGCCTACATATATTGCAAATAAAAACATGCACCATCAGTTAATGTAGATGCATGCACCCAAGTCACACAGTAGTTGTAAAAAAGCACCAAACCACATTAAATTTCTCCTCTAGGCTAAACAAGTCCAAGATAACACCACAAGACTGATTCTGGCCATAGGTAATCTGATGAAGAGAGAATAACATTTGAGAGAGGGGATAATATGTGGACCACATGAGCAAACGCATAGCCAAGGCCATACAGACAGTACACGGGGCTTGCGGGAAAGCTAAGTGAATGACACTCAGATTGTGATACTGAAGATAAATTCATTCCTAGCTTTTTGAGTTCCCTTTATTTTATTCTGAAAGTCTATTAAAAAGTGATTGGTGCCTGCCTGTCTCCCAAGGTGAAGATTTTCTGAGTGATGAGAGTTGAGAAGGGTCAGTCAATGCAAGAGTTTTTCCCAACTTATTTCCTGCAGGCAAAGGGGGGGAAGGGAGGGAAGGAAAATATTCCTGCTACTCTACTATCCGGACCCATGTGCGGTATGTATTTCTAACAATGATCTGTCTCAGAGCAGGAACTTAAACTGGAATATACTAAACACAAGCAGGCTTTTCATACTGTCTAGAAGTGAGTCTCAAACAAGTTTGAATACTCACAATGTAATTTGGCCACCTCTGGGCAGGCTTTCAAGGGGCACAACAAACACTCCCAAGGTTACAGGGTTGCCCCTGCCAGATAACAAACATGTCTTTCAAAAAACAGAAAAATATTTCCCCAACCTCATTTTGTAACCGGCAATTATTTTTTTTCTTAAATAGGCAAGTGAGAAGAGTTACCATGGAGAACATACACATTTTCCACAAGTGACTGCAAACCTTGCTTGCAGAAGATGGGTGTTAATTACATTTACACAGCACTAGGCACAATAGGGCCATCGTGCTACTGCAGCAACTGAGGGATTATGCACCCAGCAGGTATCCTATCTGAATAACCATCTGAATTGGGCTGTGCTGGGTTTCCAGCCTGGCTCAAAGGAGAGGAAGGGGAGGAGGCAGAGGGAAATCTTCACACATTCTGGCCACTGCTACTTGCCCCAGCACAGGAGTCCCAAATGCCAAAGGCAAAGCAATCCTGAGCACGCAGTGAGCTAAATATATCCCTCACTGCTCTGCTGCAGCTGCCTGCAAAGCACATTGGGCTATCCTGAATGACAAGTATTTTCCAAAAGTGGTTTTTTTTCCTCCACTACAAAGACACCACATTATGCTCGCATAAGCAAGCAAAACCAGCAGTTCATTCATGATTGGGAGAGCTGGCTCTCTCTGTTCTCTGATCTTTGAGCCAGAGGCTAAAAATGCCTGGGATGTTCAGTGGGAAAAGAAAAAAAGAAAAGAAAAAAACCAGCACAGGGACAAAAGGAGTCAAAACCTGTCTGCTTGATTAAGGAGCACCATTGAGAATCTCCAAAGGCAGCATCCTTCCCCTTCCCTGCACAGAAAGGGAAGGACAATTGCAGTTCTCAGGGTTTTGAAAAGGGCCCATCTCTCCCTCCCCGGGAAAGCGGCGGAGCATTTCAGTGCTCCACATCCACCATCCATGGGAGGACCCAAGCTGGCTCCTGGCAGCACCCACCGCTGCGAACCGAACCTCCTCGCAGGCCCGCAATGAAAGGAGCCATGGGGCACGCACCTTCCTGTAAGGCCGAGCAGCAGGCAGGGGTTAACTCCCTGTGCCCCTCTGCCATTCCAGCCACAGCTTCTGCTTTGTCACAGCAGGGGACAGCCAGGCTACAGCTCAATGGCAGCACAAAGGGAACTCTGCACACAGGCAGCATCCGACTTTTTATAAAGGACATGTAGATGCATGGGGGCGGACTGGAGTAGCATACACAATTTTTGTTTAAATTCGTACCGAAAGGGTGGTTGTTTTCTCCCTTAACATTTGCAAACTTCCTTTAAGATGTAACAGATTAAAGAAACACAGTAATATGGAAGTTTAGCATGCAAAATCATTAACAAGAACACAAAGGTGCACAAATTCCTTTCTGGTTCCAGATGACCTGCAGTTCAGAAGAGGGGAACCTAACCTGGCCCGAGGGTTTTGTTCCAAGTAACTGTTAAAAACTGTTTTAACCAAGAGGTTTAAGGCTAATCGTTAAGCCTCCAATTTTACAGACAGCACATGGCATTCAAAGCTCCCAACTGGTGACAACTCAGTAGTTCAGATCAGAGGTTCCTCCCCATGAAAGAGATGCAAATGACCCATGTAATTAATATATTAGCAATTCCATTAAGTCACCTATACCTAGCAATAAAACTTGCAAGAAACAAATGATTACAACACAACTTTTTCCTAAGGAGCCAGGTGTTCTGTAGTCAGTGGATTCTTGACATTGCAACACACTTGTTCATAGCCGGGGTAAAGGTTCATGAGCAATGAAGTGTTCAGCATCCTGTCTGTCAAGCACCCAGTGCTGGGCAAACACATTTCACAGAAGCCCTGTCAACACGAAACGCCATGGAAGCATTACCAGCACAGTACCAGAAGGGAATCTGAGATCACAGTTTTAAACTTTTTATTTTTTTTTTAACTTTAGAAGTCAAGGCCAAAAAACCACATATACTATAGCGTAGATTATCTCAGCCCACAGGTAAATACAAAACAAGCTGTATATTGAAAATTATAACTCAGGAGCAGTTCTGCACAAGCAGTGATGTAATAAGAGCTACTGCACATTTGGAAAGACTCATCATTTTGCTTCTTATTATATCCCGAAGACACTCCCTGCTCCAAGAAAAGGAGGCATTAACAGCATGACAGACTTACAAAAGCTTCATTGCAAGACACTAGATGTGAATTTTTTCATCTTGTCTTTTTTGCTTTCACTTCAAGGATACTTTACAGGATATAAAGGCAGACTTTACAAGCGCATCACCACCTGTCAAAAGAGCATCTTCAAATGGCATTTCAGCACATGTCTTTAATAAAAACACACCAGAAAAATGTAGGTAAGACACCATGTCAGTAGAACAGTACATCCTTTGCTAGAAGGCTGCTTATATCTAATTATGGTAATCCAGGCCATTCCCTCCCTAAATGCCATTCTGTTTGTATTTATCTTCCTTGAAAGAGAGGAGAGATAATGCAGAACAGAATCCTCCTCCATCCATTACCACCACCTTCCTGAGCTGGATTGCTGGGGGCAATGGGAGATTTAGAAGCCCTTCTCCATCTTCAGAACTTAACAGCCTAATTTAACATTGCAATTCCTGCTGGAACAAAACAAGATGCAGTGGATATACACACCTCCAGGTTATGTATGAGGAGATGTAATTTCAGCATAAGCTGCCAAAATTATCCAAAGTAGGTTTACTTTAGCTGTCTCGGGTTCAAAAGAAGCAAGGCCATGGCATCAGAAGCTTCAGTTCAGTTCCTACACTCCTGTTCACAGCCCCAGGTACTTAACCATGTGGCTAGTCTCACTGCATCTGCCACTGGTACCCTCATCTGCTCCTTAAAACTAGCAGCGATAAGCCTCAATAAAGAGACACGCCAGCATAAAAATGTCTCAGAGACAGGCTTAGCAACTCAGTAACCTGCTATGTTACTGCTGTGTTCGTACTAAATATGAACAGCTTTCTGAGAGGAGGGGTGAAACATGAAAACTGGCTTCTCCCTATACCAAGTTGGAGAGATTAAAATCAAACATCACTGCCTTCCTGGCCCTCCCTCTGAGCCCTCTCAAAGCTCAAAGTTAACAGGGGAAATGTTTGTTTTAATGCAAATGAAAGCATGGTTATTGTAGCCCAAATGCAGTCAGCCACACTGCTCCCAAGACACACATGTGAGATCCTGTGTTCTCAGAAGTGCTATCCCCTAGAAGCAGTCGGGGTATGACCCTGTGGCACTGCAACACATTTCTTCCTGAGCCGTGGGAGAGTTCGGCTTCAGCTCATATAGGAAATGGGGGAAGGTGCAGATAAGGGCAACCGTTGCCCTCAAAGTACAGCAGGTGAAACATCAACCCAACAGAAAGCGGAACAGGCTCCAATCTACAATCTCAGCCACATCAACTCCTCTTGGCTGAAGGCACTAATAAACTTAGGCAGGAGCTAGTGTGGGAACATGTGTGCGTGCTCGTGCACGCAAGTATAGCAATGCCCTGGCAGCAGCACACACTGTGTGCCACAGAAACATTTTTGCAGGGTTACAGAATTACCCAGGTGAGTTCTTTATTCCCATTTTTCCATTTTTATTCAGCAAGAGCCATGCATTTACAGTATACATAAAATGTGATTAATTAGCTTAAGATGTTTAACTAAAGAACAATCCAGAAGAGATCAAATTTCAGCTAAATGTAGCTTCTTGCAGTTGATGAGCCTTTTTTATAGCACTGTATATATTGTATCCATTCCTGGCAGCAATCACAAAACAGGAAACAGAGAAGTTGAAAGTCTCAGAATTGTGCATTCGTAATTAGATGAGACATTTCCTTCTAATGTGAAACAGAAGTAACAAAGCAACACAAGAACAATCTCCTTTGTGCTGCACACAGATTACATCATTATTCATATGAATTCCTTGCACATTATTCCTTTTGTGTCCTGCACTGCTCTAGCATTTTCCCTTTTCAGAAAAGCCTCCGGACAGTTTCATAAAGGGTTAAAGCTTAAAAAGGAGGAAAAAAACCCCACCCCATCCTTGTTAAAGAATCCAGCAGCGCAAATGAAACTGAAAGACTCAGTACATATGCGATGGCCATAACAGCTAAAAAATAACCCGTCCGCCTGGATGAAAAAGTTGAAATTCATAGTTAGAGGCATTTTAAGAAAAGTGCTTAACGTTTCCACTCAGCTCAAAGAAAATCAGTTGCAAAATGCATGTTGAAAGCAAGAGTAAGTTTTAGTGATTTAAGGATGCTGAAAGCCATAATGCTATAAAAAAAGGCCAGATGTTCCAGGAATACTATGATGTTCTGCAATTCCTTTTGAAGTTAAAAAAAGGGAAAAAGAAAAAAGCCACACCAAAAATAACCCTGCTCCTTTTCAAGTCACTTGCTTCTCAAAATAGCCCACACTATTAAAAAAAAATAATAAAAGCCCAAGCCTGCCAGGTGAGGAGAAGAGAGGGAAGGCAGTGGCAACCACGCGCTCCATGGCCATGCTCCCAGTAGAGCCCAGTAGAGCCCAGCAGAGCCCGGGGCTGGCGTGCCGGGGCAGGCGTGGGAGAGGCCGTGCGGCGTGCGCAGCCATCACGCGCAGGCACAGCTCTGCCTCCGCACGAGCCGCCGCCGTCCGCCTGTTACCAAGCGAGCGCAGCCAATCGCCGTCCCCAGCGAGCACAAGATGGCCTTTGAACTCCCCACCAGCAACTTCCTGCTGTTTTTAGAGTACACACAGTGCAATGCAGTATGTCTGTCAGCTATGCGGCACAAAGGAACAGCCATTTTGTGACTGAACTGGACCCGCACCAAAATGCCAGGCGATGCAGCCCTCCCCTCTCCTTTCACCAGGAATCGGGGCTTACCAAGCACTACCAAAACGAGAAGGGGATGCCCTCTGCTTTCATCGGCAGCCAGGGACGGCAATTTTTGTTTAATGTCTTCGTTTCCCTCCTCCCCCCCCCCCAAATCCTCTTTCGTATGTAACTACATCTTCATAAAATGGCTGCCACATAAAATGAGTGTTCTGCTCTGCAAAGGCTGCAGCACACACTGCAAAGTACTCTGCCTCTGTAAGGTGGCTGCTGAGCAAAAAAAAAAACCCTGCCATTTCAGACCTTAAGACTTCCAGCTCTCTGAGTAGAAAACAGGCTGAAATCTAACCCACCACAACCTTTTTTTTCCCCTCACACAAAAAAATGATGGTTTAGTGCTAGAGAAGCCAAGAGCTGGATACAGCTGCAAGGGTTTGTTCAACCCTGCAGCTTCTGTAGCAGAAACCATTCCCACACTGGGGTATTCAGGAGGAACAACGTATCTACCGCGTGTTACTTGCTATCCCCTACAAAACTCACTCCTGGACTTTGGGGGACCCCAGCCTGCTTCTCACCTCTGAAGTTCACATTAGAGTTGCACCATGGATACACCCTCTCACACCACCTGCCTTTCAGAATGCAGCATAGAAGATGCTAGAAAACACACCAGGGTTTTGTTCAATTATTTAATGCAAGTCCCAGATACTCAGGTGGTGGATATTAGTAACTGCAGCATCCCAACTTTTATCCTATGTGGAGAAAGTTGCATGAAATAAATCCGCTCTGAGTCTGTAAAGATTTACTGTCAATATACAAAGAACAGGTGTTGCTGTTCACCTAGAAAGACACCAAGTACACCCCTCAGCTTACCAATTTTAAAGAGTTAGCATCAGTTCCCCAAGAATAATCATCTGTTTTGGGACAGTTCTCTGGTATTTTTGTTTATTCAGCATATGCCTTTGCACTTTCTTAGAACTGGAAAGGTAGGAGCCAGTTCCAAACATATTCCCCAGTTAGGACACTAAGGCAGTGTACAGGAATTGTATTTTCTTCTGCTTTAACACCATTCTCTAGTCCTGCATTTTTGCTTCTCCAGCCCAGGTGAATGGCATCGGCCGTATCTACCTTTTCCACCCGTCTCCATCACCCAGGCCTCCCACCCAGGGTTTATGTAACAGGACTTCACGTATTTCCAGGGATGCCGAGCTGGTCTCACAAGCGGGGAGAAAGCTGGCCAGCAGCACGTGAAGCGCAGACATCAGTGCATTTCTGGGCTACAGTAAAGCAAAGTGGTGGCTTTACTTCCTAGAAATCATTTCCCCTACAACTTCAAGTCAACCTCAGGAAGTAAAGCCCATTTTACGACATTCAGCTGACTCACAGCTCAGAAATAAGCTCGACAAGGCTCACTCACAAATATCCTGTGCTCAATTGTTCCCACACTTCAGGTGAGTGGATGTTACCCACAGCAAGTTTATTTTGAGAAAAAAAATGTGAAGGGGAAGAAGGGTAACCTCACACAACAGGTGCTACATGTAAATTGATCAATTATGATAAATAACCTTTCAATGAAAACACCAAAAGCACACATGAGAGACTATGCAAATATCATACCCCTAAGGACAAAAAACCCAAAGGTCTTCTTTCTGTGGAACTACTGCTAGATGCCTCCAATTTCACCTATTTAGCATAATATTTCTAACACCAATAAAAGACCTTAATTTAGATTTCCTGAACAAATACTTATTATTGTTCTTGCTGGTAATGTGTGCTTTAAATAAAAAAGCATAAAGAAATTTAAAAAGCATAAAGAAATAAATAAGCTGAATCATAAGTAATTTTTTTTAAATCATCTTTTGAAGCAATATTTTGTGTGCACTATTTACAGTAATATAAAGATAGCACGGTTTAAAAGTCTGATGTGTTTTTAAACTGAATTATTATAAAGGCTCTGTATAGGTGCTGTATGTAATACTTCAACAGTCCCTGAGGCTAATTTAGTTAATAATAATTTCAAATTAAACAAACTTACCCATATCCATTTTAGGATTTAAAATTTGACTGCAATTTTAATACATCCAGAATACCATCCAAATTTATGCTAGAAGATTACAGTAATTTGATAATATATATATATTCCCACAGTATTTCAAGTTGGTGTATTTAAAGGTTTAATATTGGACATCAAGAATACTATTCAAACACCTGCAAACATCACAGAGCACATGTGATACAACAGATAGTTCAGAATTCTTTTTTATTAATGTTGGTTAAAAATTACTTAAGACAACACCACAAAAAATAAACAGACCATGATTCAATTAAAATTTACAAAATGCAAAACTCAAGTGTATTTACAAACTAGAAAACAAAAAGCATATAGTTTAATTTCCAATTCTTGAAAAAGCCGACCCTTTAAATTCAAAATGAGCAATTCAGTAATTATACTTCTGCATTCCTAGCAAACAAACATTTCCAGTATTTCATACTTTTCCCACATCAAGGTTAAGTTT
This sequence comes from Anhinga rufa, assembly GCA_013400875.1. Classification (NCBI taxonomy): domain Eukaryota; kingdom Metazoa; phylum Chordata; class Aves; order Suliformes; family Anhingidae; genus Anhinga; species Anhinga rufa. The sequence continues at coordinate 2,637 of VZTV01001069.1, read as the reverse complement.
ATAAAAAAAAATCTGTAAAGAATCTCATTACTGAACAAAAGTAAATAAAAACACCCTGAGCAAAAATACATTAAACAAACAAGCAAAGCATTTGGAGCCTCTTGTTACAGTCCCGGTGTATATTTTATGATACGAAATGCTATCACCAGCAGGAGAAAGTCTGGTTAAATTGTACAAAAATATTCTAAAATACCTAAACAGTATCAAAGTTCTACAAGCTCAAATAAAATTTGAAGCAAGGGGTATCAGACAAACAGGCACTTTCAAGTTTATATTTTAAAATGAGCTTTTTTTCATTCATGTAACTTTTTCTTGTGTCTATTTACTATAATTTACTACTACACCAGGCTTCTGTATGGCCCTCAGTTAAAGTTTAGACTTCTGAGATTCTTCAAAGAAAAATTTGCCTTGTATGTAAAATGGTGCAATGCAGCAATGGCTAAACCGACAAGGTCATTTTTCACAGCACAAAAAACCTAAAAACTAAAATTCAAAAGCTGGAAATACATAATACAGAGGAAAGGGCTCCCCTGAATAAAGGTACAGTACCTTTTGACTATGACATGGGCCCTTAAGTCACAACACAACTTTCAGAAATTGCTACCAAAAAAATTAGGGTGTGGCATGCTAACAATCTCAAGGTCATTTCTTAAAAAGGAAGCAAAATCAGTAAAATGTTTTGTATTAAGCACTGACAGTAACCCAAGGCTGTCAAAGTAAACAGGGTATTCACAGGTTTTAAAAAAAAAAAAGAAAGTTGATAGATCATACCTCGATGCATTGCTGTGGACTGAACCCTCCTCTCCTTGGCTTTTGTCCTTATTTCTCATCATCTTTTTATTCTTAAATATTAAGAGGGGGTCAGGGGTGTCTGTTTGCTTTGAAGTCCTGTGCCCAGGTATTTACTGTCAAAAGTTGAAAGAAAGGTAAGGTCCCAGTTCGTTTCACTGGCTTTCATTATCAGGAACAAAGTCCTGACGCTGCAATGATATTGTTATAACAATACACAACACTGATCAACACGGCAAAATGGAGATTTAAAACAAATAATCATTTTTAGAAGAAAAATCCGAGAATAAACACAGTAGAGGAGCATCCTGCAAACTTTCCCAAAGTAACACTGGATGCAAATAATCTCCGTATCTTATTGCGTCATCCCAATACAGCTCAAATCGGTCAAAAATCAAAGTACTCAAAACGGCAGAAATCTAAAAATTATTATTATTAATTGCTCACCTACCTGATCCATGCACCGCCGCCAGGACCAAGTCGATATTAGTTTTGGGTAGTGGAAAAACATTAGATCCAAAATATTTAGAGTTATAACAATAAAATACGAATTTCAGAAAATGAAAAAAAAATATATATTCTAATCCCAAAAATATGCTGCCGATAAAGCAAAAGGAGCGATAATTAGTACAAAAATGTCCGGGGGAAAAAGCTCATTAGGAGAGCGCACAAAAATGGAGGTACGCCATGGCTTCTAAGCTGGAAAAACAACGACCTGGGCTCTCTCCACGGCTTCTTCTTTCCAGCAAGGCACGAAAAGGGAGCCCTCAAAAGCTGCTTTTCTGGCCGAAAAAGGTCCGCTCAGCCCCCGATTAGTGCCTAGGAGAGGCAAGGGGCTGTGGGGGCCCCCTGAGGCTGCCCGAAAGTTAGGGAAAGTTGCGTAAAGTGTTGGGGAAGGCACGGAGCTGAGCGCGCTCTCTCTAAGGCACAGCCGCCATCTAGAGCTCCTTCCCAGCTCTGAGCTCTGCCTTTGATTGACACTCTCTACATTTACCCCACAACTCAGGTGATGTACCATAGACCCACCCCTTCATTTCTACCAAAAAAAGAGATAGCCTCCACCTAAAGGGTGCCTGCTACCCCCACAGCCCTGGCTTCTTCCAACTACCCCAGCTGAAGGGGCACCTTAACCCCATGTGGCTCAAGCACCCTTTTGAAACCAGAAAGAAATGGAATTTGTGCCTTTTGTTTTAAAGATTTGCTAAATATTTCAGTGCCTGGGCTAAAATTACTTCCTCCCTGGACAGGAAGTGGTGCTGTTACAAGCCATTTTGAAAGAATGGCAGTGGAGCTAACAGCCATGCAGCCAGCAACAACCCACCTTGGGGCTCACCCCACCCAAGGGGTAGCTTTTTTTCAATTCAGTGGCAGTATCCCCAGACAATAGGTCCTCCATCAGTCACCCAACACTTGCACTTAAAAGCTTGGGACAAGAGCATCACCCGCTCCTAAGAGAGCCCCGCATTGCTGATAACCCCCTCCAGCTCGACAGCGCCTCCCTAGTGGTTTTCCCCAACAACAAAAATCCAACAGCCACACAATTTTCATCAGTTAGGCGAAGGCACTACTGTAAAATAAGTCCGACACCATTAAAAGAGTTATTTCAAATTCACATTCTTAACCCATTAATGTTCATTAACAGATTTTAACACAACAAGCAAATTTTAAAGCCATACAATAGCCAAGCTGTAGAACTGGAAATCAAGCAACAACTCAAATACAACATCCTAGTGTCGGGAGGATGCATCACAGCGGAAATGGAGGAGATCCAAGCGTCCCCCAACCACTTTTATTCTGACTACCTGTTGTCTTCCCACATGCAACAGACTCCTTAAAAGTGCAAGGACA
>VZTV01001068.1:0-15236 GCA_013400875.1 Anhinga rufa | reverse complement strand
TTTTTCTAATATATATAATATTATAGGAAAAATAATAAACCATATTAAGCTTTCCATATGCAACCACTTTTGACCTTGGCGGCCCTGTCAGCTTCCTGCTTTTCCCAGTCAAGTTGTCACCAGGGAAAAGCACGGAACTTGACACTGAGTTTGGGAGAGGTTGTTGGGCTGCATTAAAAATGTGTTGAAGATCCTCCCTCCCATTCTCTGCTTGCTTCAGACAATAAAAAATAGTAGCTCTGTCTTTCAAGTATTTCAGCAGACCCATATTGGCATCACTTTGTAGATAAGAGTCCTTGTTATTGATAGTCACATGTATACACTTGTGCAGAAGTTCAAAATGGAAATGCCTGTGCTCACTGAGCTTGTTTCTCCAGAACAAGCACTCTGTGTGCATGCCCAGCAATGCTCTGATTTATCTTTCCTAACAGAAGCATTTAATCCATGTTGTATGTAGGAAGAGAATACTCTTTGGAAGATAAATCTGGTTTTTGGCCAAATTGGAAATTAAAAGCATGCATGAAGCTACTGTTTTCTCTAAGCAGTCATTTTCATGTTGGGATGTTTTATAGAAACCTTTTCTCCTATTCAAAAATTATTCATCTTTATTTGTGCAGTTCTTGCACAATGCACAGCTGAGCATCAAAAGATAATAACCTGTTAGTGTCAATAGATTGAAAAATGACATTGAGGAGAAAAACCATCTTGTTATAATACATTGGAAGGCAACTATACTGTATAGGAGGTATAACCATAATGAGTATATTTGTGTTTAAGTAACTGACGTCAGCTGGCACAATAATCTTTTGCTGGAGCAGTTGCACAAAGGATTTTTTACAGGAAGTGGGCTTTTGGAAGTAGAAGTTTGTGTGCAATTCCCTAGAAACTTTTCCTCTCTATGGATTTTTTTCTAATTGTGAGATTTCCCATTTTGTAATAAAAGGTAATTCTCCATATTTGTTCGAAACCATTATTTTTCCAGAGCTCCAAGTGACTTGCCAGTATGGGGCTGCTTACTTACACAAGTCGCAGGTGGTTTCATAATTTCATACAACGTTTGTGACAGATATCATGGATAAATAGTACACTGAGATTAGCATGATACAGAGCAGGCACTTCTATTGCTTATTGGTTTTCAGCTCCTATCACACAGTGCAGCTGGCTCATGAGTGATCATAGGTTTCTTACAGTCAGAGGCATCATCAAAAGCATGTGAAGTGTCAGGAATCCTTGGTAACATCTTTGTCCTCATGTGCCCAGGACCTGCTTTTCAGCAAAGGCAATGAGAAAATGTGACTTTAATGCCTTCCATGAATAATTGATATAAGGTTGTAATACTTGCATTTTCTTGGTCATGAATTCAATTAATTTTTTTTGATTTATTTTTTTCACCAAAAGAACAATGCTGCCACAATCAACAGTAATTGCAGTCTAATTTGCAATTTTTTTTAGATAATGGTAATTGCTTAAACCCACTGGGATTAGAGACAGAGTTAGGATAGATGGTTGCACTTTTATTTTGTGACAGAAATACGTTGATTAGTTCCAACACATTTCACTGCTGAGAATGTCTCTCTATGCCAGCTGATATAAACTTTCTCTGCTGCAAATTCTTTGGCATTGTGCCCATTTTTTTTCACCTATACATGATTAAAATAGATGTATGAGATGCCTGGGACTGCCTGTTAATACTGTGCTAATTAGGATTTTGTTTATAGGGGTTTTTACCCATTGTGACAAACGAATCTAGGCTCCTGTGTCTTCTGCAAGTTATGATTTTTTCTGCTTTTCAGTATCATAAGTGTGGAATTTCATTGCCCAGAAAGAGCATTTAACCAGATGCTAAGAATCAAATCTAAATATTGCAGAGGGCCCCAAAAGTAGGTGGTGTGTGAGGAAAACGTCTTTATCAGTCCCACATGGTGGATTTTTTTTCACCACCAACCTATGAAACTAACCACAAACACAGGCCTTTAGAAAGATGAACATGCTATTCCATCAGCTTTTTTCTTTTGGCAGATCATTGTCTTTTTAGGCAAAAGTAATTTCTTGTATCTAGATCAATTCAGGGAGCATTTTGTTGTTTTCAAAAATTATATTACACATTGGGGAACATTTGAAGAAAGAAAGAGAGAACCCTCCAGGCTCTGGCAGTGCACAGTCTACTTCTCATCACCAAATTGTGTGAGGCATAAGTGGATAGGCACCCAGCACTGGCACAGGAAGCAGCATTCAGTTCTGGGTGTAGTTCCTATAGATATTTGTAAGTTAGGCACATAAAGGTAGGTAATATAAAGCATCCCATTTACATTTGGCAACTTTCACCCTTGGTATGTAATTTCTTGTGAATAAATTACATTGTGTTATGAAACCATAACTCTAATAAAATTGGCTGTTGTATATGACGAGCCTAACTTGGAAGGTAATGAACTCTTGGTTGTAAAATACAATCATGTAAAGGCAGAGAAGAAATTTGTGGTTTGCTATGCAAAGAACTGGGACTAAAGGTATAAGATAGAATATGTTTTAGGAGATCTTTGCATGCAGTTTAGTCTAGTTGTCTTCTCACCAGAGAATCCCAATCATCAAGTCAGTTATCATATCAATATTGTGTAGGCTTTTGTCAGGTAACAGAAAAAGTAAATGTTGTAATGCCAGCAGAACAACATTTTAATGAATTTTCTACCTTTGTTTGTCAGGGATCATGGTCAGACAATCAGAGAATTCAGATATAGATAGAAATTCTGTCATGGCTCTGACCTCTCATCCCTAACATGGGGATAACTGTATTTGCCACCACTGGGAAGCACTTCACAAATACATTATCAAATTGTTCAATATGAAGAGGAGTTACTGACTTATCTGTCCAGTCAGTACAGGTTCTATCAAGTTACATATCTTAGAAAACACATGTGGACAGGATCTCACAAGGTCATCCTTTACAGCACTGAGATCTGCGTTAGGAGCTATGCAAACTTCATCTTATCAGAAAAGTAGTGAAACTTTATAGTTAAACATTTGCATGTGATATTTATTTATTACACCACAATTTCTTTCCATTATCATTGAAAAGTGCACCTTTTTGACAAGAAGCAATTCTAATCCTTCAGTCGACTTATGGTCAAATACAGCTCCTGGTGGCTCTTGGCAGCTGGGAATGTTGAGCTGCCGCTCCTATAAGCAGACTCAAGTCAGAGGCCACTCATGTAACAATGCTACCCCTCATCTTTTGTAAGAGTTAGGAGATTCAGTTTTATAATTCTTATACACACAGGAAGTAAGTATGGAACTTAAGAGTGAATTGCCATAGTAAATTAGTCAAGTGTTTCCTCATTGTTGTGTGTCATGGTTTAGCCTCAGTCTAAGCACCAACTAAGCCCCACGCAGCCGCTCACTCGCTTACTCCCTCCACCCCTGTGGGATGGGGGAGAGAATCGGAAGAGCAAAAGCAAGGAAACTCTTGGTTTGAGATAAGAACAGTTTAATAATTAAAATAGTAATAATAATGGTAATGATAACAATAATGATTATGAGAATAATAATAATAATGATAATATGATAAAAAGGAAAATAACGAGAGAGAGAAATGAAGCCCAAAAAAAAAAAAAAAAAAAAAGGAAAAAACCCGTGAACAAAAACCCCTGAACCAACCAAACAAAAAAACCACCCAAGTGATGCAACCGCTCACCACCCACCCACCGACGCTGCCAGCTACCGAGCCGTGGTTGCTGCCTCCCCTAGCCAACTCCCCCCAGTTAATATACTGGGCATGACGTCATATGATATGGAATATCCCTTTGGCCAGTTTGGATCAGCTCTCTCAGTTGTGCCCCCTCCCCTCCCGGCTTCTTGTGCACCCGGCAGAGCATGAGAGGCTGGAAAAGTCCTTGACTGGTTCAGCACTACCCAGCAATAACTAAAACGTCAGTGTGTTATCAGTATTATTCTCATACTAAGTCCAAAACACAGCACTGCACCAGCTACAGTGAAGAAAATTAACTCTATCCCAGCTAAAACCATGACAGTGTGACTGCTCCAAAATAAGATGAAAGACAGACGTAAAAAATGGGAAGTCTGTATCAAACTATCCCCAGAACTGACCCTGAAGAAACAGAGGTGTAAATGTGTGTGTCCTCAGGCAGGAATTTTTATATTCCTGTTGTCACTTACCTGTTTTCTGTTTTTTAAATCTGTTATAGCTCTGGGTATTTCCAGGAAAAGGAAGAGATTTAAAAAGACTGAAAAAAAAAAAAAAGAATTTTATGGTCTAATTGTGAACTGTGTAGAAAAGTACTTACTTCTCCCATTAAATTTTTCTTTTTTTAATGTTATTGATTGCCTTTTTGTTTATTGGTGAGATGTAAATAGAAATGCTCAGTCTATTGTCTCTAAAACTTTAATTAGTCTGTATTTATAGTGCTTCCTTCTGTGTCTACTTTTTAATCGTATTGATTAAATTGTAAAATAACAAAGAAGCATAAAGCATCAGAGGTACCAAAAAAAAAAAAAAAGAATTATTAGGAAGTCAAAAAACTATTGGGTAATATCTATGAGACATCCAAATGACCTTCCAGAATAACACCTAATAGTCACAATCTTTGTAGTCCAAATCTTAAAAGACCATAATGAAATACAAATCTTGGAAGATAGATGTAGTGAAATGCAAATATGTTGTAATGATTTATAGATCTTGGAGGACAGTTAATGTGCCATGCAATTCTAGCAGTCTGCTAATGTGGATTCAGACAATTTTGATTTCTTGAGAATTATCTCTGCTGATCATGGATTAAAATAATACCAAGGAGAACCAAATAGAGAAGTATAAAGATCCGTGTAAGAAATAATATAATGCAGAAGGAAAAGAACAGCTGAGCAGGTATTAAATAAATAAGTACACAGTGGCATTTTTTCATTAAATCCTCTTAGGCAGGATTTAATCAAGCAACTCAAGATAGTAAAATGGGTAGATTAAATTGTTTTGCCAATTACTAACTCAAAAATAATGAAGTAGTTTATATCATTATTGCAGTTGCTTTTGTGATGGGAAGAGCTATCTACATGACAGACTTGAAAATGCCTGGCAAGGTAAGGTACCCGAGAGAGACAACCAAGGAAGCTGTAGGGCACAGTACTGTTCCCATATTAGCCTTCAGCAGATCATTCTGCTTCTCCATTTGAGACATAAAAATAGTGACAGGACTAGTCCTGCTCTGTGCCCTGCTCAGAAAGGGAGGGGTAAAGGCTTGAAGTCAACAGAAAATGGGGTATTGGGCCTGATTTATAGCTGCAGATGGAAGGGTCTATTTAAACTAGAAATCGTGAACAAGATGACAGTGGTAATTACAAAAGCAGCCTTCCTTCAGGCCTGGCCTGAAAAGTTTTGCATCAGTTTCAGTTAAACTACCGAAGTTGGCTTTAATGTAGTAGTAGTCACAAAAGCATTGGGCTCTGACAAGATAAGGAGTGTGGGTCAGAGAGAGACACCTGCTAAGTCTTTACTTTTCAAACTAGTGCAGGTTTAGTGAAAGACTTCTTTCAGAAGTGTCATTTGACTGCTTTTGCGTGTCTCATTAATTTGAATAAAAAAACTCAAAACCACACCCAAAACCTCAAACAGTGCCAGCATGCCTAACAACAGATACTTTGACCAGCACCTCTTAGAATCAGATCACTATATTTGACTAAATTCCAAGATCTGGGTATTACCCATTCCAAATTTAGCCCGAACAACGTGCAGATCCATGCTTGAAAGCAGTTGCTATGCGTAGCATTCATCTAGAGTCAGTCTGTTTCTTGAATTCTAGAACAAACATTATCATTCAAAGTGATGATATAACAAACAGCCCTGAGCAAAAGTGTGAAACACATTAAACAGTTTCAAGTTTCAGTTTGAGCAAGAAGTGCATTTCCGTGGAAATGGACAGAATTAAAATGCTGAACCCATTAATTATAAAGCCATACATTCTGCACAGTAATCTTCTAAGCCTGCAGGAAATATTCTGAGAAAGTTCTTTCCCTTTCCTTGTAAAAGTTGTAATGTCTTTGTTCCCAAAACAGGTAATTTGTCATCTTTATATATGTGTCAGATTCAGCAGATAATCTGTTATTGCTGAGTTTTATTTTCCATGTGATAACTCTGTGCTGTCATATCAAATATTGCTAAGCGCTCTAATGTAGAAGGTGATTCTGGGGCTTTTTCCTATTTTTAAAACTGAGGGGAAGATGTTAAAGGGCTAAAAATCTCTTTCACCTAAAGGGTAATAGCTTAAGGGGAAAAAAGGAAGATACTTAGGCTGAGCAGATGTTCAGCAGTGGATCTCAGAAATGTGGCTGCCATGTTAAAGCAGTGTATTCTGGGAAGATGTAGAAAATGAGGTTGCATCTAGTCATACTTTACATTTCGAGATGTAACTGCTAATTAGTCTTACAGTCTTTCTTTAGAAAGTGTTGTTAAACAGATGTTTTCTAATATAGACATGCCCATATTATATCTGTAGCATCTTATATTTGCCTAAGAATTTATTTCTCTGCTGGATTGAAAGAAAATACTTCCCATTCCTCATAACTGTCCTGCCTGTGGATGCCCCATGTGCTTCCAAGAGCTTTCCAGTCACAAAGGACTCAATCAGGACTCAAATGTTATAGTCTGTATATGCTTAGCCAAGAAGTAATTTCTGAATGTTGTCTTACGTTGATTCTATAGGTAACATCAGAAACACTGAGAAACTGAACTATGATAAACAGCACCAGTACGAGATAATGGTAACAGCTTTTGACTGTGGGCAAAAATATGCAACAGAAGATGTCTTAGTAAGAGTTAATGTCAAACCAGTGTGCAAGCCAGGCTGGCAAGGTAAGGTTTAATAGTTCATATATTTTAATTTTTTGTTTAAATATCTTTTCTTTGGTGTTTTCCCTTCATGTCCCGGTAAGGAAACTAGGGTGCTTCTTGCAGCGGTACAGAAAACTGTTGCTATTTCTTATGCTTACTTCATTCCAAACCTGTTAAAAAAGCAGATAATAATCCCATGTTTGTTTACATTTGCCATGTCTCTTCTCTAGTGAGAACAAAGAGCAGATTAGAAAAAAAAGACAAATTTCTATTCTAATAAGCTATCTTATGATTCAGTCTGAATATACTGAAAGGTTAAAGAAGTGCTTCTGAATTGCCTTTCTCCTACTATTCCTTTAAATAAAACTTTTGAAGCCACCATGACAAGGTACTTTTCCCATGCGTGCCAGAGTTGTTCAGATTAGAGGCATGCTCAACTGGCAGTGGGAGCAAAAGGCATTTTTTTTTAATCTTTTTTGTCTTCATATTGAGACATTCAGTAGGAACTGATTTTCTAAAAAGGTTGCAAGGCTCTACAGTCTACTCTGTCTAAAATGGAGAAAAACCCAGCTGGTAATGTACTAGGAAGGTAGATATGCCACAAATAAGAAATTAAAATGAACTTGAGGGCTGGATTAGGGACAAGCCAACTAGATGTAACCACATTATACAGATGTCATTCAGGACTAGCCTGACCTTCATAATTGTAATTTTTGAAGAGAATGAGAAGGAAAAGAATCCGTTTGGCTGTTGTACTTGAAGGTAAATTTGCAGGCTGACATCTAGAAGGAAAAAAAAGGTTTCTTTGTAAAATGAGAAGACCTGGTCGAGAGGACCTTGTAATGGAATAAATGTGCAATGTCATGATTCTGTTTTCACAGTCCTCACTTAGAGCATAACCATATTTTAATTTTTCAGGGGTGCACTAGTTCCCCACCCACCTGAGTATTTTGAAGAGCATTTTTATTAAAAAAAGAAAAATAGAATACCTATGAACTATTTCCATATTTTCTAACTGATCTTATTGTTCAAAACATATAAAACCAATATAGCCTCTTTACACTGTGGAAATGTTCTGTTTACATTTTATGAACAATCTCAAATAAATTAAATACTCCCAAATTCTAGCTTGGAATTTGTATTAAAATGGGTATAATTGTTGATATTTTTTTTTAAGCTTCTGTATTATTTCCATTTAGGTATTTTATTGATTGCATCATTTTTGCAAAGACATCTTACCAATGGTGTGTTTATATTGCCCAATATTGTCAGTTATTTCATAGTTCAAGCACCAGTTATAGGGCAGATGGTCATTGCTGGTCCCATTAGGTGGATATAGACACCAGGTAGCCTATACAAGTAATAGAAACTACCTCAAATAAGGTTTGGGAGGGGTGGGGTTATGCTTTGCTCATCTTAGATTATGCAAAGTGTTTACAAGGTATTTAAGTGTTTAATGAAAAACTGGAATTCAGCTATTGTTATTTTATGCATGCAATATTTTCTTCTCTTCTAGAAAAGTCAGAGCTGTACATGGCTGGTAGTTTGGTTAACACTAGGTATTTAATAAGAGGCTGCCAGCTTGTTCTTTTTAGTGTGATGGTGAGAAAATAGAGAAAACAACATATATAAACCAACAACTCTTAAAAGAATACAATACATAAAGAAGTTTAAAGCACCTTGTCTAAAGCATCTCGGATAGGAAAGGATGTGCTTTGATAACATTCATTATGCTTGAATTTGGGCTTTTGGTGTATTTCTGTGGCAATTTGGCACAAATATTCTTTCTCCCTTCTGATCTGATAAAGTTTTATGATGGGACTTTATCATAGGCAAGATAAAAATATGAAATAGCTCAGATTGTTCTGCTGTAGCATATTCCATGCCGTCCACGTGGAACTGGACTTGTCTATTGGTCAAACAGGTGACTGCTTCACTTCATTGGCATGTCTCCAGGTCAAATGGCACAAAGTGCAAGTGGATAGTGTTTGCCTACTCAGAGTATAAGTTCTTTAGGTAAACAACTGGGTAGATACAACTAGTTCTTAATTACTAAGTCATTAATTATAATTTTAAAATAAGCTGCAAAATAATACTTCCAGAAATTTGTATATTTCTCTTAAAGAGATTTTTTTTTACACCTACTTATTTTAAAGGTGAAGATAATCACATAGGTGATGGTTTTCACTTTGAGCCAAAATCTGTAAAAATTTACTGTTGCTAGGAAAAAAAAACCAACAAAACCAAAACAAATAAGCAAAACTTACTAATAGTATTTCCAGTACCTAAAGAGGAATTCTAGAGACTGGAAATGGAGGATATTTATAGTGTTCTTTCTTCCCTGTGTCTGTCACTCTGTGACCTCCCCACAAAGAGGCAGCCAGCACGTATGCTCCATCTTCTTTGAAATAATGATATATTTGAAAAGATTGGATGACTAAGAGAGGTACAATAATGCTTTGCCTGACAGAAAAGATTAATATTTGGAGCCTTTGGTTATAATGTAGAAGTTGCCAAAATACCATATTATGATTTTTTTCTTGTTATTCAGTGTTAGCTTAAACAAATAAATACTTGGAATTTCAATTTATAGCATTGGCAGTTAGTTCTTAGAAGTTACTGGCTTTAGTAATCCAAAATATTGTGAAATTCTTTCTGTGACTGTCATGAATAAAGATTGTAGTAGTCTAATGCAAATTCAGTGTTAAAAATTTCAGTGCAATAAATTTCAATGCAGATTCCCTTCAAATATCCTCCATTGTGCAGGGGTGGGACAGGGAAGAATCGGTTTACGTAAAACAGTATATAAAATTATTCCTGTTTCTACAGGCCGACTCCACAACTGACACGTGTAGCAGAGCAAATAAGACTCAACACGCCAAGGTGCTATCCTTTAAACAATATTCCTTTCGGCTAATAGCATTTAAGTCTTCATTAAATCTAGAAGCTACTTCCCTAATCTTTGAAGACGGACATTAATATACAATCAGCAAGCATTCCCACACTGACATTTTCAGCAAACAAGCCCCCACTCTATTAAGACGCTACTTTAGAAATAAACTTGATCCAACCTGACATCAAACCATTCTGAGTAGACTACTCTGAAATGTTATTAGTATCCTAATACTAATACTGAGCATGACATCATATGGTGTGGGTCAGCTGGGGTCAGCTGTCTCGGCTGTGTCCCCTCCCAGCTCCCCGTGCACCCGGCACAGCATGGGGAGCTGAAACAGTCCTTGACTAGTGTAAGCGCTACTGAGCAACAACCAAAACATCTCCGCATTATCACCACTGCTTCAGCACAAATCCAAAACATAGCCCCAAGCCCCATACTAGCTACTGCGAAGAAAATTAACTCTATCCCAGCTGAAACCAGGACAGCAAGCTAAAAATGTAAAGCAATGAACTGAATTAATTCCTAATCAGTTATTTTTCATTGGAAATTCTCAGTAGTGAGCCTTGTCAACTGACTTTCACAGCTATGCTACAAATTCTCCTCATACTATCTGTGTTAATTCCCATGATTTTCAAACAACGGAGCGATCACTTACGGCCAGGTAAGTAAAGAGACCACATTATAAAGAAAAGCTAGACGATAGTATTACTGACACTATAATGGGTTCTGCAGTTGAAGTTATTCCTATTTTTTGTTTAAATTTACTAAGAAAAACTTCATTATCTTCAGCACATTCCCTGGCATTCTGTCCATTCCTCCAGGGCTCTGCCACAGAGCAGACAGTACATTTTTTCCTGTAGATTCACTTCCAGTGTGGTCCTTTTCACTACAGTAGTTTTAATGTCACAAATAGTGATTTCTGTAAAGTTACTTCTGTCTTATTCAAAGCAAGATAGACAGACTTGTGGCAAAACAGTACTAAATATCCATATAGTATTTTAATTAAAAAAAACATTATGTGAAATAAGAAAGAGTCAAAAACCTGTAACCTAGACCATGTTTCCTGTAGCTCATTTATGGTACCATAATACTGTCTTTTCTCGTTTCTGCTACTTTTAAGAACAGTCTTCATAAAACTGAAGTTAGTGTCTCCCCAGTGGGATTAAAAAATGGAAGTAAAATATAAAACAATGTGCTGAAAGATGCAAGATAGCAGAAAGTTGAAAACAATTATTCCTGTACCAAGCTCTCTGGTGAATGATGTACTACATGGGAAGAAAATAAAGAGGAGCTCTGCTTCAAAAAAATGAAGGGCAGAACCCAAAAACTTAAAATGTTTTGAGATTGCTAGAGGTCTGCTCAACTATTGACAATTAAACCAAAAGTCAGATTGCTCCCTAAAATGCAGTTGTTTTCAGACAGGAAGCAGTTATTAAGGCATAAAACAAAAAAGGTCCTCTAAACCAATCAGCTGTACACCCCAATAACGTATCAGAGGACTCTGCCTTTTCTGAAACAAACAGGGAAGGTTGAATGTGTTTCTTGGGGAGATAAGTATGTAGCAAAGACAACAGTCCAAAAAATTAAGTCACGTTGTCTCCTCTGACCAAAGAGGACTTATTTTTTTTTCTGCCAAATTTAATATGGTCCTTGTATGAGCAATGCTCACTAACCTCCAATTTAAGAAAAATTAGGACTCTGATTAGAAAACAGGATTTCACAGCATCCAGCCTGAAGAGTTTTACTAATTTGAAAAGACTTCCTACACTTCAAGTCCTATGAACCCATATACACACTTATCCCTAATTACCTGAGGTAACAATATAAAGTAGAATTTCCTTAAAAATCAATCTTAAAAAAAAAAGTTCCTTAACAATACAATGTCTTTCCACTTTGTTTGCTTAAAAAGTTTTGAAATAAAAGCTTCTTGTTTATTTATCTAATAGACTATAAAGATACTTACTAAGAGTAGTTAATGTATCAAAGATATTTCATGCTACTTCTTTTTTAAGGCATGTAGGGCTCACTAAAGTGACCTAGGGCTTTGCTACAACAAAAAGGCCCATTCTTATTACCTCTTTAATGTTGAATAGTCATTCAGAAGCCACATACAGGTCAGATCAGCTCACTTTTCCTGCTGAAATATAATCTCTCTTTTGTTCAGAGAAGGGCAAGACCTTGTCTTTTAGTAGCAGAGTGATCTTAGATCACTTCTGAGTCAACATACTTCATAGATGATATTTGCAGTAGATGCTGAGTGATTTTAGAATGGTATTCATGTGGGCTTTCTAGTAAAATCCAGTTACTGAGGAAAACCAAAACTCTATTGGCTTTTGAGCTGTCAGTGCTTTTAACAAGGAGCAATATGATTATTAAAGCAATTAGTTATTTGGAGGAGGCTGGTCAAGTACAGAAACCTTGCCTATGAGAATAATATTCCTAGTCTTCAGGAAACATTTAAAGGCCAAAATATTTTCTGCAATAAATATAATAAATTTCTATTCTTGTTCACATACCTAACAGTTTAAAAAGTAATACTTGTGTTATCTTAGCTATATTTACCCATATTTTTAAAAACAAATTTTTTGGCAAAGCAGGGAGCCTTTATGCCAGTCTAGTCTTGGAGCTGCTGTGCATGCATTAGCCCTACACACTTAAAACAAGGTAATCATAGTGAAATGCTTACATTCAGCTGTTAACTTGAATGGAACCATTTTCGTAGAATACCCACTCTTTAAATACCCATTTCAGACATTTGAAAATTAATTGAACTTCTGAGTACATTTGATTATTGACTAAATAGAATCAGCTCTTTTTCCATGGGCTAGTTTTCAGTGATTACTCACCAGTTTGCTGAAGTTGCTGAGCATGAACTGGCACTTTGTATTATTACTACAAAGAAATATTTCTATAACACCAGTTCCCAAGATCATCTTACTCTGTGCTTGGGATATCCTCTTTCAATATTGACTTCCAGTGTAGAATTGCCTTCGAGTTTTGTCACTAGCAGAAGTAATTAACACAGTCCTGGTTTTGTGCCAAGAACATTAATGGAAATATCTCAAGTAACAATCCCAAGGCAGATTCACAGGGATCTTTGCTAGTTACTTCCCTGTCTACCCTGACCTTTTCATTTTGAGAGTAACCCGTTATTGCCCTCTCTTTAGTCAGTTCTGTATGTATGTTACAGTTGAAATACTAAAGCCTGTCTTTTCCATCTTAATTGACGCAAGAAACCATGCATTTTAGACCTATTTAACTAGATTCTTTTTTCCCTATACCTCTGTGGAAAGTCACTCATTTGTTCAACTTTCTGCATTTACAACTACAGAAAAAGTCCTTCCTTTTTAAAATTTTCACTACAAGATCTCCATGAGCTTCACTAGGGCAATTATAATTTCATTAAGAAATTTCTTATCTCCGAGATGTAGCTGATAGCTGGTGGTTCCATTAATGTTTCCTCCGCTCCAAAGTTAAAGCACTACAGGATATTCAGTTAGGTTAGAAGCTTTTCCATATGATTTTTTTCCCCCCTCTGCATGTAAAAACTTCCACATATTCTCCCACCACGGGCTTAAAAATTGAAGATTTTTCACACAAGCTTTGACATCATCAATTCAATTGATTTTAGAAACTAGTCAATGTAGTGTTTCAGAGTCTGTTTTTTGGAATTTAAGAAGCCCTTTGTGTACTTCTCAGTAGAGAAATGCCTTGGAATACCAGGATCCAAACACTAGTCACAGCCCTTGTTCTCCAGGATAACTAGGCAGCTGCCTCTTCCCATACTGACATCTTTTTATGGTAGTTTGTCCTTCTGAAAAATATTAGGAGTCTCTAACCACAAGTAAACCTGGTGTTAAGGAGCAGCAAGAGCAGAGCTACTCCCTAAAGGAAGGCAAGCAAGAGCCAGTTGTAGTAAGAGAGCTGGCAGAGCCTTCATCACCAAGGGCCAACCCCTCACCTGAGGTGAGCAGGGCAGACCCAGAGACAGGGGTTAGGTTCAGCCAAGAGCCCAGATCCTCAGGCATGTTCATGGTGAGGAGGCAGGTCCTAGGAAGTCAATCCCTGGGTGAGTTAGGATCAGGTCACTGGGCAGGTCCACAGGGATGAGGCCAGGCTGTCAAGCCAGAAAGCCAGTCCATGGGTTGGCTCTGAATAAAGGGACCCTCTGGCCAGAGCTGTGGCTGAGCTGGAAACCAACACCCCTACAGCATCATAGGTCAGGTCAGGATTGAAGTGCTGGGGCTGAGCTTAAATAGATCTTCCGGCCCATAGGTGCTAATGGAGGCTCCAGGTGAGGCTCGTGGAGGCTCATTAGGCCACTTGGAGTTCTGACTCCCAGTTTGCTGCAGCAAATACCTTTGAATATTGTTGAAATGCAATCTCATAACAAATAATAATTTAACCTAGGTTGTTGTTTCCTATTTTTTAGATTCTTATATGTTTATTTTGTATAATTAGGCACCATTAGGGCTTGGGGTTTTATCACTTGATGGAGTATTCAGTGTCACTAGTTCAGGCACAACTGCTATTCCGTTATGGTTCACTAACTCCTGCAACAACAGACTTTACCACTATTTTGCAGTAGCCCAAATTTGTGTCTCTCTCTTTTTGTTGTTTTTTAAACTATCAGCACGCTGAAGAAAGAAAAGGTGTGTATCGATGTTTCTTTATGCTTATGAGATCTGTGTTCAAATCTCTTGGCTAACCATGGTACCTTAGCAGGACTTCAGAAGTTAGTTTGAGTCTTCTCTTTTCTATGGATAGCCTTTAACTGAGTCAGACTTTCTGAATATAATTTCTTTAACAAATCACTCATCATATTTAAAATGCTTAAATTTCTATTTGGCATCACATTTAGCAGTCCTGTCATTTGTATGTTACTATCCACTTAAACATGAGAAAAGACTTCTTTCCTGTGCGGGTGCCAGAGCAGCAGCCCAGGCTGCCCAGAGAGGCTGTGGAGTCTCCTTCCCTGGAGCCATTCACACCCCGCCTGGACGCGGTCCTGTGCCCCTGCTCTGGGGGTGCTGCTCACGCAGGGGGGCTGGATAAGGGGGGCCCCGGAGGTGCCTTCCACCCCCTGCCATTCTGTGATTCTGTGATTAGCTGCCAAACCTAGAAATGTTTGTTAGAGTTATTTTTAATTTTGTTATATGAATAGTGGTGCTGGATGTGAAATGATCTTTTTTTCCCTTAACAAAAATGAACAGAACTTTAAAGATTATTTTGCAGTGTTGCTTAAAAACAGTCATATTTTATGTATACATGCATATGTATGTATGTGTATGTATATATATTCATATATATGTGTATGTACATATGAATATTATATACATATATATGTAAATTTAAAAACAGGGGGAAATATAATTTAATTAAAAATATCCTAAATGGTATTTATTTGTGTTACTAAACACAGCCAAGAAGCATGATCCCTGCTGATAGTTAAATCTTGCTTCATTTTTGGCAGAATTTCTACTAAACTTCATAGAATCATAGAAT
>VZTV01001066.1:0-31614 GCA_013400875.1 Anhinga rufa | reverse complement strand
GGGGCGGCGGGGCTCCGCGGCCCGCGGTGGGCCGGGGTCCTGCCGCCCCCTGCCCGGAACGGCTGCCAGGCGTCCGCTGCGCTCGCCTTCGCGCTGCGGTAGCTCTGCCCGTGCCTGCCCAGTGCCCAAACGCACCTCCTGAGGAAAGCTCGGCGTTTTAGTCCTCCCTTCTAGGTGGGGGTGTTGTCAAACGCTGCACCAGACCGCAAGCTGCGTCCCACTGAGGCTCAGTGGTCCCCCCTGCCCTGCTGCTTTCCCTGCCAGTTTTCCCCTTGCTAATATACCTGGAGTTAACCACTCTACAGGAGCGAATTATGGAAGGAACCCGGCTGTGCTGAGGGAACGTCTCGTTCTAGTAACTTTAACTTCCCAAGTAAGCCGGCTTGCTCTGCATCCTCACGTCTGGGGGGATTACAGAGGAAAAGCGATCCTGAGCCACAGCACAGCGATCATGCCGGTGTTTAGTCTTTCTGTGGCAGTTGCGTGAGGCGGGAGGCTTCTCCACAACCACTTGTAGGTGGTAGCCACCTGGTTTTATGAAGTGACACATGGGAAGATGTGCTTGGCTGGTGGGACAGGCCGGGGACGCAGAACCGCGTCTCGGAGTTTTTTCTTTCATCTCCTTTTAGAGCAATAGACAATCACCAGTTGTCAGCACCTTTTCAAACTTCTTTTAGAAACTGCCTAAAGCTTACGGAACTGATGAGTTCTTAATTTTACAGTAGGCCCTGGTGTGGCAGCCACTGTCATAACACTTGGGGATTTGCAGTTTTGCTGCTGGATATAATCCTGTGTTTTAGGGAGGGCTTGTGTAAATATAAATCTTGTCTTCTCTTCTGCCTGGCAGGGAGCAACGGAGTGCTCGGCTGCACGCATACTATCCTAATTTATCATGGCATAAAAGATAGGTGTTTTTTTTAAAAAAAAAAAGTCCAAATCATGTATACTGAGGGAGTGAGAGATTCCACGTGACTCACGATCCAGAGTGTGCAGTTCCTGTTGTCTTTTGCATAACTAATAGCAGGGAAACTTGTTATTTATGATGCATCTTCAGAATTTATAATATGTATAAGAGAAATCATATAGATGCCAACAAAATCATTCAAGCCAGGTAGAAGATTTTGGGTTTGGGGTGGGTTGTTTTTTGTTTGGGTGTTGTTTTTTTTTTAGTTTAATCTAAGCCATAAGCCCACTGGAGGAAGGACAGTAAAAAAACTGGGGGTGAAGGAAGCTTAAAAACAGATTAAATATGGAGTTTCTTTCTACGAATAAGCTGAAACTCTGTGGAAGCCTTTATGTGAAGGTAACAGTATTAGTCTCCTTCTGGTAGTTTTCAGACGTTCGGGATTTTTCTGTTGTTTGTAGTGTCATGTTGCTTGTAGGATCTAGCCTTGTTGTGTTGGGAACTGCGTGCTTTCTAGGAACTGTACAGATTCCTTTACCCCTGTCAAAATGGACGGTTTGCACCAAATGCGGGTGAAACAAACTGCAGCAGCTGGCCACGGTCGCAGAGCAACGTGTGAACTGCAGCTCTGTGCGAGTCGGTCCGCTGCCCCCTCCCTCAGCCGGCTGCTCTCGCCTCGCGGTCTCGAATAGGTCCAGCCCGCAGAATGTTGAGGATCGCTGGGCTAGAGCACTTTGCCTCCCAGTTTGAGGGAGTAATGGGCAAGGACTCTTACAGGGTGCTTTCAAATAACTTAATGCCTTCTGTAGGAGGCATTAAGTTATATTTGGGAAAATGCAATGTGTTACTGGTGCTGCAGAAAAGGAGGTGGAGAGAGCTTAAAGTACGGGGAACTTCCCTGAGGATGGTGTCTCCTACTGCCCTTTGTAAGGGATGCAAACGTAACTAAATCACTTGTCCCTTCATACAAGCTAAAGAACCATTTAGAAAGGCGTATTTGTGTGTTTCTAAAGTGTCCCTGTGGGGAAAACCATTTGTGTTGTGCTTTGGCTTACCTGTCTTCATGACAGTCAAAGGTGGTTAACTTTTCAGAACTAGCCCGAATTAAAACTGAGTAGGCGAACCAAAGCGGTAATTTGTCTGGAGCAGTTTCCCAGCTCAGCTCTCTGCCTGAGCACATGAACATCTCTGCCTGCACGACAGATACAATGGCACAGGAAGAAACGGCTGCGATCGGGTGGGGATTGCTCTGTTGGCAGCGGCGGTGCTTTGTACTGGCGTAGAGCGACTGCAATTATAGCATGTGTTTGTCTTCCATCAGGGGTTTTACTGGGTTATATACTGCTTTGCTGCTTTATAACCAACTTGTGAGTGATGTGGTTGGCTCTGATGAGGATTACTATTCCTGACTTCGATAGAAACCATACATCTAACCTTCTGTCATCTTTTCTAGAGGATGAGGTTTGCATGGGTTGTCTTTCTGAGAGATTGTAACACCGTTCTTTTTCTGCCCGGAGGGAGCCACTTCTACTGTGCCTCTGTCTGGATTGAATGATCTCTCTGCTGGAAAATATCCCGCTACGTATTTTGTGCCCTCCCCTGCAGGCTGTACTCCTTGTTGATGCATTAGTGGGGTAGGTGGCCAACTCTTCCCAGAAAGCATTAATAAAGATGTAAGCACGCAATATAAGTAAATGTGAAAGGCTAACAAAGTCTGTTATGACAGAAGGTTCTGAGTGGACTAATCTCAAGTAATTTGTTGCAACTGAGTCATGTTCTGTGGGGGTGGAAGGGCCAGTATTCTTTAATTAGCATTAGCATTATTTAAATACTCTTCAGTACAATAAGAAGCAGCAGGGCCAGTACCTTTTCTCTTTAATATATATCTTCAGTGTAGTCTGTCCTGTATTAAATTCCTGTACTGGAAGGCGATAAAGGTTAGTATTTGGAACTCCTGCGGCATTCATGCATGCGTGGATACCTCTCCCTGGCAGCTTGTTTCTTTAGGAAAGTACTTGGTCTCATGTGAATGACCAGCTAGCTGTTCGTCACCGGGACACTTCCAGCCCTCTAACCGGTACGTTGACCTTGGGCCAGCTTGGCCACCGCCCTTCCTGTAATTCACTTCGGCAGCTGATAATAAATGGATGAAGATTTTTAACATTTGGCAGTACCTTTGGAGTGCTAGAGTGTTTGCCTTCTAGGCAGTAAGGTCCTGGAGCTGGACGATATAACAGCCTGCAGATAATGGAAAGTTTAGTAACCAAATGGGCACTGTAATTGTTGGTGGCAAAGAACGTTGTGTCAAAATGTGTTCTGATTTTTGCCAGGAAATGGATAGTCTATGAACAACAAAAAAAATCCTCCATCCATGCTGTCCCAAACAGATTTCTTTCTTTTTATTTTCCTTTCCCCATAAAAGAGCTTTCTACAATCCTTGCTAGGCAAAATGTGCTTGTGGACAAAAAGATAGTTATGATGGCATTCAGCCTGCTGTTTGGATGCAGACTGGACCTCATAAGCTACAGCTGCTTTCAAAGGCCGTGCCTTTAAATGAGGATTTCAGTAATTTCTTTCGGAAGCACTTTTCTGGTAAAAGTTTACCATGGATGTTCGACTCTGTTTCCTTGTCGTGTTCTTACAACTGAGTGGAGATTTTGCCCTTAAAAAAGGTAACGCAGAGACGTGGTTCTAATCTTTGAGGCAGCATGCACTGGGAGCTGGAGAGCAGCCTGTGCAGTGGCTTTAAGGCTTCAGGGAAACCTTTGTGCCTTAGCAGTTGAGGCTGCATTTCATTAGGCAGAGTGATCTGTGGTGCCTTATGCCAGCTGACAGTCACCAGGTGTATTTGTCCATTTTACTAATGAAGAGGAGGATTATTGAAGGAGTTGTAATTCAGCTTGAGACCGGTGTTTGTCAGAGGATTTTGGTGAGCTTGCAATTGCATTTTTTCTTCATTACCGTATCCTCAGTATTTTCTGGTTGTCTTTACATCTGTTTCCATTAGCACCTGCTGCCTGGTCTAGATGGGTTCTTCCTGTCCAAAAAAGAATCATCTTTGTGTCAGTTAAAATGACAAACTGAGAACAGCAGAGAGGGTGGACTTGGCTCTCTCGCTGTGCTTATTGCTCGTGGCTGAAGGGTCCAGTTAAGTCAATGTCCGTTTATACAATGAGGAGATAGTGATCTGTTTAGCTTTTTAGAAAATTAAATTCTACTGAAACAGTATAACTAGAACCACAGAAGTAGGAGAAAAACTATTTTCCATTCAGAAATATGTCTTTGTATAGTGTTGCAAGTTGAGTTTTTTTAAACTTGCTAACAGTAACTAATGACCTGTACATTATACAGTCCACACTGAGTCATTGTTTACTCAGGGAAATGACTTTCAACAGCCAGACTTGTTTGCTAACTTTAATAACTAAAATATGCAGTTCCACACATTATAAGGCAGCACACTATAATCAACATTTTTTAAAAACAAAACCTGATACATACTTGCAGCACTGCACCATGTGGCATTATAAGTAGTGTTTCTGCAGTTTGGGTTTTGATCTGCAGCAAAGGCTGATGCGTCCAATGGTGCAGTTTTGAGAAGAGGGAAGATTACTGCACAAAATTATTGTTGGTTTTTTTCTAGAGTTTTATTTAACTTTCCAAATTAGAGACCAGAAAAACTTGTTCTTTGTCCACGCGTCTTGTTTTAAATAACAGGTTGTCTTACACTCTTAGGATTTTGGAGTCTGTTCAGAATTACCTCTTCTGCATCTTGGGAGGGAAAGCCACACCTTTGCACCAGGAAGCCGGGAATTCTCCCTCTGACAGAATGGACCTTAGACAGCAAACCAGATGTTTCTTTTGCCTTATTTTAAGTGAGCCCCGAAGTTCAGTTGTGAGCAGTTTTCTGCCTTTTCTCGACTGTTTATCTGCTGTTTTCTGGTAGCACATTATTTTCCTATGGATGTTAGAGGTAGCTTCCTTGCCCACCTAGTATGTCTGTTAAGGTTATAATAACAGCCGGGGTTTGTATGCCCGATTGTTTTTTGGTGTACTGAACAAACAAAGCCAAGCACACACAACGCAATGTAATAGGGTTTCTCCATCGGTTTGTTCATTGAGGAATGGATTGGGGCAGCTAAGCGTGCCTGACACGCGTGTGACAGGGCAGTGTGGGAAGGGTGTTTGGACTGGTAAAATGTAACTTCTGAAGATATTTCAGATTTTCCTTTTGAATTTATGCATTTCTGAATTTGGTGGTCGGTTCTTTCTGCTTTTCCTTCAGAGCTACTAAGTACCGCATAATTAGAAAAATACTGCAACATGGAAGAGAAGATTCAGAGCAATATGGTTACTGGAAAAGCACAGTAATGTATAATGAAGAGCTGCTTTTATATCTGTTGCACCTTTCCAAAAACAACAAACAAAAAAAAGCACCTATCGTATTTGTCAAGTAAGCCATATACTACATTTTGAACAGTGTATTCAAAATATATATTTCTGATTTATCCTAAAGTCACAAGCTTTTTTTGGCCACAATTTTGTTTGAAAATAGAAAGGAAAACTTAAGGTCTCATTTGAAAATGAGGGCAAATATAAAATATGTGACTTCTAAAATCCCCATTTTTATTTGTGCATGGATTTGTTGCTCTTAAAGTTGGAGGAGGGGACCAAAAGCAAGCTCTGCAGAGAAGTACAGAGTGTGTTTTTGTGTGCCTGATTATAGCACTCTGTGGGAATGTGGATGATTTTTAACTTTAATCTCGCTGATCTTCTGTCCGGAAAGCTGGTGGATAGGAACTGGGAACAGCAGCTTATGGAGCTGTTAGCAAAGCTAGAACATCTATATTTGTTTAAACAAGCGTGATGGGGATTTGCATCACCCCTAAACTTTACGAAAGCCTTGCTCTGAAACTCTGATTTTTACCATCTTGGAATTTCTCATGTTTTACTTTTGTACCTGCATTAACACAATTAACTGTACAGTGCTAAGATTTGCAGTTAGTGGGAGAGCCAGTGTGTTTCCTTGGGCATAAAATCATGCTGTTATGACTGCAGGATGTCTGGATGGAAGCTAGCTTGTTTCTGGTCAGCTAGGGTGTAGAAGGAGAAGTCAAAGTGTGCATGCACACTTCAGGGTGAGACACTGTTGCTTGGATAGGGAATTTGCATATTCATAACCTTAAGGGATTTGAATATTATGTGCTGGCTGAAGAGGTGGGAGTCTGAAAGAAAACTAGAGGCCCAAAGCATGTGGGAGGCCAGAAAGAAGAGTGGAAGCTGAAAAGGGGTGGGAGACCAATAAGAAGAGCAGAGACCAAAAAAGGAGTGGGAGGCCAAAATGGCGTGGGAGGTCAGCAAGAAAAGTAGAGGCTAAGAAGAGGAGGCTGGAAAAGTTTGAGGGCGATAAAAAGGCATGGCAGGCAGAAAAGGTTGGGAGGCCAAAATAAGCCTGTATCATAGATCCAACCAGTCCTATTTTGCTCTCTTTTTTCTCTCTACATCCTCCTGAAGTAGTGTATCCACAGACTATTTAGCTGAAGAAAATTAAAGCTCAGCGTTATGATATAGGTGAGGGACAAATGCCTGTTATTTTGGCTCTCTTAGTATTTCAGTTGGTGCATAGTTTCAGCACTTAACACTTTGGTTTCCAGCAGAAAGCATTTCTTTAAATTGTTGGAAATCTTTGTTGTTACGGACATACAGATGAGCAGTAGTGCTGTCTGTCAGTTAGATGTTGGCTACCTTAAAATACCATCCTTTAAGATCACTGAAAAGATGCTTCCTCAATTCACGGACGAAAGAGTGCTCTCATGACTGCTTATGCAGGGATTGGAGAAAGCTAGGAGCAGCTGGGGATAATAGAAGGGATAATTTATGCACTTTTATGAGGTATTTCTAAAACAGGTGTGTTTGAGTCCCTAGAACATTTAAGAAAAACACGTGATGACAATGATACGAGCACAATATCTTCTCTTTTTGCCAATGTAATTAAAGAATATATGGGTTGGAGGTCATGGGCCATTTTACATTTGGGTAAAGCTTTCAGATGTTATTTGTTTCAAGTAGAAACTAAACTGATTTGAGATAATTGTGTCCTGACACAAGGAAGAAGTGTAAAGGAAAGGAGAGCAAAACAATAAGGAGAAGAAGAGTTGAAGATGAGCAGCTCTTCCTGGAGATTAGTGTAGACAGTGACCACCTTGAAACCTTCCTCTGCTGAGAGCTCCCAGAGCCGGGCTGTCTGGTGCTGAGGGCCTGGCAGGTGGCGAGTGTTGGGCGTGAGGGCTTCTCTGCTGCTCTGGCAGCTTGGTCATGAGGACGCCATGTGAAAAGGAAATGTTGCAAGAGATGTGAAGTTCTGTATGCAAAAAACTTTCAGAGCCGAAGCGGTGGTTTGATCTCGCTCTTTCTCTCTTTAAGCTGAAACCTGATCAGTTGCCAAGTGTCTGTTCCTGCTCTGATGATTCGTGTCTCGGTGGGGGCACAGGGGAGCTCCTTCTAACCTTAAGCCTGGAATATATTTACCTGGCAACTGCTGCTGTCCAAAACACTTTCTCAGCTCAGCTTGCAATGGGAGGAAAATTCCTCAAAGTGGCTCAGTGTAGGATGAGAATGTGAACTATGTCCAGGCTGAAGTCCATGGAACTCAAAAGCTGTGCTCGTGTAACTGTTTACTTTTTTTCTAGAGGCTTCAGTTAAGTTGGCTGTTTGTCGTCGAATGCATTTTTGCCTGAAATACTAATTGTCTGCCATCAGAAATAGGTAGCCTCTGTGAAAGGACCCGAGTGGAAGAGCATCAGTGTTGCTGCAGGTTAAGTGCACGTGTCCAGAAAGAAATCGTTTCCGAGCATTTTACAAGCAAGCGATTACTTTCCGAGGAAAAGTCTTGTTGTGACAAATCTTGCTTTTATTTGGGATAGGCTGGAAAGGTAAATTTTGGTATAAAGGTCTAAAAGTAGCTGTCAGCTTGGTACCTGGCCTTCTGTTCTAAGCAGTGAATTTCTCTGGTTAATCTCTTTAGCGCTGTGCTGAGCTCGCGAAAGTGCTTTTCAGGCCATACTTTCACTGGCCCCAAACCAAATTATCTTAATTGCAAACCACTTATCTGAACTGAGGGTTAGTCAACACAAATGTGACACAGTGCTCGTTAGAGTAGAAAATCATTCCGGGTTTAGCATGGGCTGGTTGAGATTTTCAGATTGATAGGGAATGGGAAGGTTCATTTGCATCAGTAACTGGCACAGAGATGAGTGTGTGCAGTGAGCTTCCCTGCTCTGTGCTCGCAAGCAGAGTCCAGCATTGTCAGCTGTCATTTCTAAGGTACCTGCCAAAAAGCATCAGTTGTGTGCGGTGTTGTGGAATAGCGGACCTGTGTATTAGCTAAGCGTGTGTCTGCTGGCAGATCTGGTGAGACACATATACCCATGTCTGGCAAGTTAGGTAATTTATATTGTTGATTTCCTGACCGTGGAACACTGCAGCTGACAGTCCTGCAGCCTCTAGTGTCATTCCTGGCCTTGTCCTGGAGGCTGCTAGTGGTGATAATATACATGCGTTACTTCTCAAGGTTTTAAGCATTTGGAGACGTGTATATGTGTAAAGGGTAGGGGACGAAGCAGGCAGCCAGCGACATTTGGAGCTTCATCCACAGCACTCTTGATGAAATGCCCTTTCTGTCTTGCCTGCCAGGAGGACGTATTCCCCCGGTATCTAAGATAAGCTTATACTGACATGAAATTTTATTTAAATTGGTTTTGGTGTAGTTCTCCACTCCCTGCCTTGTACCTGCACTAGCATCCACTTGACACTTTGGTGAATCAATTGAAGCAAAGTTTGGAGAACTTTGGAATAAAAAAAAACAAACCCAGCTGTTGTGTTGTGAGACAGTTCAGGGAACTGAACACACAGAGCTGAACCGATAGTGGTCCAGGGCAGAGGAGGGAGAGAGCCAGGACAAGCACGTCTGGGGACAGGGGATGGACTGCAACACACTAATGTCAGCTGTGTAGGTCAACTTACAGCAGCCTGGGACCGCACTCTGGCACCTCGCAGGATACTCTCTGTGCTCTTTTCACGTTGGAAAAGTGTCTGTAATGTAATGCTGTGGGAGCGATGGCTTGTGTAGCCATCAGTGGTAGTGAGGAGAAGTTTGAGTTTGCTAGAAGGTTCTGCAGTTGTACTGGGGGACTTTTGTGCCCTGGCGTGTGGGCTGACTGGCACTCAAACCTTCCAGCCTGTGGATGTGGAGCTAGGCCAGCTGTTTGGAACGTAAATGGTAATTAGTTGTCTTCTAAATGTTGGCTTTATTAAGGCCTACAAATAGAATGCACTATCTCCACTCCACTTCTTGTAATGGGGATTTCCAAGCTATAATACTGTTATAGCTCCTAGGCAGTGCAGTAACCATCTGCCCGTGGAGTGCCTGCGTTGCTGTTGCCCATTAACATGGTATCCGTTCAGGAACAGAGCAGCACTGACAAATGCTGATACTGACAGTCAGGGTAAACATACTTAGTCACTGAGTCAAGAGAAACTGGTGTCTGTTGTGCCTCTTGCGTAAGGAGCACGCAGAGTGGATAGGTTCAGAGTGGGGAGTGTAGCCCAAGGCAGAGGGGTCTGGCTGGGCACGGATGTCTGGTGTGTTTTGCTCTCTCTGGAGCAGATAAACCTCTGCCACTTCCCAGAGCGTTGCCACTTGTGGAGGGAGGTTGGGAGAGCCAGTGCAGAGGGGGCCTGGAGGGAGGACACCCTGCCCAGCTGAGGATGCAGGGATGCCCCTTTTCGCACTGCTCTTCAACAGGTCTAAAGGTTTGCACGGGGCCCGAAAGTCCTTTAGCAAGGTGTATGTGTGGGGTAGTAGGACAGGGTTACTGTGCTGTGGTATCCGAGCATGATGTCATGATCAACACAGGCAGAAGGGGTCAGGGAGAAGGAATTAGGTTTGCTGCCAAAACCTTTCGTGCGAGAGGTTGGATCTGGACGTGTGCCCTTTCTGGGCATACATGCAGGCTCCTGCAATTTGTAGCTGCTATTGCTGTCACCACCAGCAGTGGCACCCAAGTAAACTAAACATGGGAACGCCATGCTGCAATAGAAACTTCAAGAGGCTGTTTCTAGATGGAATTGAAGCTCTATGAGATTTAGTGGACTGTAGCCTCTTTGTGAGGGTAGAAGGCAACCAAAAGTGGTTTGAACTGGAATTCTTTGAAGTATTGTTGCTAACACGGTAGTGGGCAGCTGGATTAAACTGTTTTGGAGCTTTACTCCTTTTTGATACTGAAGAGCTAAAGAAGCTAACAAGCTAAAGAAGCTTGGCAATTTCTAGTGCAAGCTCATATTTTTAGATGCTCCACTGATATTTTTTTCCCCCCTCAGAAAAGAGATATTCTGGCAAAAGGCAATTAAAGAAACAACTTCAAAATATGTATACTAACCACAAAGGTTATCACCCAGCAGGCAAGCTGCAGCAGCAGGGGCAGTAATAGGTTAGCACTTGGATTAGTGAATTTTGGAATAGTGGGGTTCAGCTTTGCAGGGAAGGGTAGTACCTGCATGTAGCTACTCCTGTGACCCATCAGCTGTTCCAGTAATTCTCCAGAAGGTGGAATTTGTCGGATCACCAGACAAGTGTATGCTGCCTTTGTGCTGCCTATCACAGACACCAGGAATCCTGAGAATGTGAAGGACGCTGAAATTCCAGTTCTGTGTGCTTGCCCTTCCCCTCCTCCTCGAGGGGCTAGTGGAAGCAGGGAGGAAGGTCAGGCTTGAACTACTAAGTCAAAGAAGAGGAATTTGTGAATATAGAGCAGATAACGCCCATCACTCACTCTACTTTGCCACTCGCCCCCCCCTCCATTGTGGAAAGTATGATTAAAGTCAGCCGTTCTGCCCTGACTGCCTGAACCATACATACATGCACAAATGCCAGATTCTCTTCATTCCAGGCTGCTGACTTCAAGAGGGACTTGCTCTGACAAGCTGGAAATGAGGGCTGGCAGCTTCGTCTGCAACTCAAAGGCTTTATCTTTCTTAGACACTCTTCCTAACATTTCCCACAAATACTGTTCTGCTGGTAGGAGCTGTTGTATACACAGGGCGCCATCAGGCACTTACGAATAAAGCCTTACGTTGTGTAACTCTCCTTAGAATGGAAAACTTCATAGAGCAATTGGCATCAGGCCCATAGGAGAGCTTGCTCTCCTTGTGCTTCAGCCTCATTATTTGGGGAGCGGTAGGGAGAGTCAGCTCAGCCTTTTGGTTCTTTTATCCCCCTACCAAAGGCTGGTGCTCTTTCCTTCACAAAACTACTGTCCAGCCTTCATCTCCCACTTTGACTATTGATTTGGCCATTGATGACATTTGATGATGCATTCATCACTAGCTTCCACAGCGTGTTCTTGCGGTTCATCACCTTGGCCTCTCTTCTCTAAACTGAACTCCTGCCTGGCTATCCCTTCACATCTTCCCCACTTCACCATGGCAAGCACAAGTTGTTTGACTTCTAGGATCATTCTGGCTCCACCAGCAACTCCTGTTTCCCTGATCTTGCCTCCTAGCATTATTGCTTCACTGCTGCTTCTGCTCAGTGAAGGATGCCAACTGTGTCTACCTGTTGAGGTTTTTTTGCATGCACTTTTAAGCTGTCTGCTTATGCTGCATCTGCAGCCTTTCACTTAGAGTATTTATACTCCCTGACCTGTCTCAATCAATTGATGAACTCAGCCTTCAACAAATGCTTTCCCGAAGTGAAACCTATTTGAGAGATGTAGTAATGGTTCTAGAGAGCATCTGTGCCAGTAATTGCTAGATAGCCAAGCTCTTCTTTGGATGTTGTTTTTGTTTCAAAATGAGTATTAGAGCAAGTATATTTTTACATTCATATAATATTTAACATGTGAAATTGAGATAACTTTAAGCTTGATGCAGTATGGCATGCACTCTGATACAAAAATTTATCATAAATCAAATTTGAGTAGTCATTATGGTGGTGGCATGATTTCTACTTAAATAGGTGTCTTTGATGTCATCATCATATTGCTTCAGGAGCAGCTTGCCAATGTAATTTCAGGTTGTGGAGGGTGTGTACATGTGTGTATTTTCTAAAAACCGTAAGACCTACCAGTATCAAATCTTCACAGATTTCACAACTGACTGTTAGTAGACAAAACTTTTTTTTTAATCTGATTTTTGAGGGAGGGCTGTTTTCACAGGGGCTGTGGCCTTGACTTGTGGCCGTAAAACTAATCCTGTGGAGCAGCAAAGGGATCCCAATACCCTCAGCTCCAAATCTTCTCCACTGACCGCAGGACTGTGCTTTCTGGACACTGTGTGAAAGAGATTGGTGAAACAAAAACTGTCCTTTCCCCTTATCTAGCTTAATATGTGCAAAGAGCATGCAGCTCTGAAGCAGCCATATAAGAGAATTAGGATCAGTGTTGCAGCAAGGACTTTGAAGAAGTCAGCACGAAAAAGTACCCGTAGCATTTAACTTCCGTGTTTTATTCATCCTGGAGCAAGTGTAATTTAAAGTGACACCTCCATAATTGATGAAGTATCTTTTTACCATTTGTTTAATTACCAGTTTCAATGTCTAGAAAGCAGTGGATCAATAATTTACAGTGAAGAACTTCCTGTGTCCCTTTGCTTTTCTAGTTCAGCCATACAAACAATAGCTCCTGAAACAAACCCTCAAGTTTTGATAGACAGTTCAGGGAACTGAACATTTAAAAGAGCTTAACCTTTTTTCCTGCCACAGGTGTACTCCAACACAACTGAAGCTGGTGGCAGAGCTCCCACTGACCACAGTGAAGCAGGGTTAGTCTAGGGCTTGCCATGCGCGCTCTATCAGCTCTCATCTTTTTGCAGTCTCATCTCATTGTAGAGTGGCAAAGGCTGGGCTTATGTTGTTGCTACCGTAGCAAATGATGCTGCCCTGGCAATATCAGAGAGCTGTGAGAACAGAGGATTTAAGCAAAGGAACCAGAGCTGCTGCCTGCATTTTGTATTTCTTACGTTGTAGTCTTTGATAACATGTACTGATTTTCTATCATTTTCTATATTTTCTACCTATTCTTGAGACTCTTGGACCCTTCTTTCAGGTTAGAGCTTAGATTCCCTCATGGCCCTGCATCTCTCACCTTCCCCAGGGGGACCTAGAGAATCTACGCCTTTCGAATCAGAGGAAAGAAAGTATTTGCTTCCCTGTGGGATGAGACTTCTGACAGTTCCTGCTGCCATCTTGGCTGCCAAGGACAGTAGGGTTTGCTCAGACAGCGTCAGAACAGAACAAAAGACATCCAACTTCCATGGGATCTCCAAATCCCTGCGCTTCTAGCAGGGTGTGGCCTTGTGTGGAAACGACTCCCGCCTACGCACCGGCAGCCTCAAGGCAGAGGGATACCTCATACGTCTTACTCTTTGAGGATGCTCTTGCTATCAGCGCAAGTGAGCGCTCCCCCTTCCTGCCTCTGACTCTGAAGGGTGCCAGTCCTCATCTTCTGATGGAGGACAGAACGCTGTGGGACAGTGGGCATTTCTGTTAATGTCACAACTGTCACAACCAGCTGATTATACCCAAGTGACAGGAGCTGTGGGAATTCCTTCAGGACCTCTCGTTTGGGTTGGAGATCGCAGCCCAGAAGAGGCTTCTGTTTATATGGTAGATGTAAAGGGTCAATGGGAAGATTGCTGGGCCTGCTTGTGACTACCTGTTTTGTCTGCCTTGGCAGGATTCATGCAGTTTTTCAACCACCCAGTGTAGGACTATAAGTAAATCGGAGAGAGAGAAAGAAGGGATTTGGACTTAGCCACAGCTGGGGAATGAATGTTTCCATTCACTGCACAGGCCCATGTTTATCCAGATGTGGAACATACATTCCTGAGAACCACAAAGGAGTGGGCTCCTTGCTTATTCTTTGGTGTGTATTTTGTCTTTGGTTTAGATTATATCTGTGTCCCTGACAATGCAGAAAATCTTGAATAAGATGCAGAAAATTCAAGAATAACATCTTGAAAATGCGGTGAGGAGAACAGCATAGTTCTCCTGAGTGAGCAGGGAGTTGAAACCGTGTCTTGGAGATGAGATATTCCTTACGCTTAAAAGGATGTTTAATAAGTTGCAAGCCAGTGTTTTGTTGTGTTGTTTTTTTTTTTAACATCAATGTGATTACTTCTTCTACTTTAAAAAAAAAATCTTGATTAAATGTAGTTTTGATTCAATAGGAGTATCAATTTTTAAGATGTTGGAAAACAATATTCTGCATCATTTGATGAGCACAGGCTGATGCTGGTGGATGTGGGATGCCCTTCTGAAACGATGTCTATATTTTCCAAGCATCCTGGCACACTTTTGCCAACATGAAGGCAACTCCTCATTCCCTGTTTACTGTTAACTGAGACTATATCTATTTTAGGATAAAAATGTTTGCAATCCACAAAAACATTAAAGACTGTTCGCTGTGGGATGGATCCTTGGGGTCCTGTCAGACTGGTCAGAAGGAGATTACCTCAGATAATACCCTTCATCTGGTGGCTTTTACCCTCCTTTTCAGAGGCACCAGAATAGGCAGGGTAAAGGGAAGCAGTGCAGACACACGCCAGCTGCAGCATCATCTGCCCACGTGCTCCCGTTGGTTGCCAGGCCTCGAGTCTGACACGCTGCCAGATAGCCAGTCTGCGCTGTGCGTCTGCTTCTCTTTCGTCTGCTTTTGGAAATTGCTTAGGCCGATTCTTTCAGCATAATCTGGAATTTCTACAGATCGTTGGATATTCCTATTTTGGGTTCATGATCTAGTTTTACTCCAGACTGTTGTTGAAATCTTTCCTTAAACTTTTCATAGGGGACTTACGCCATCACAATAAATGTAAAATGCTCTTTCTTCCCTTACAAAGAAGGGTTTGAAAAAAGTTCAGTACCATATGTGTTCCTAATAGTTTTATTAGAACTTATTTATAACTTTGCACTGTCCCAAAATAACTGGCTGCCTTAGGCCAGCAAAGTCAGCTTGGGACAGAGGGGAAAAAAAGTGGTAGAAGTACAAATTGTGCCTGTAAACTCTACACTTATAAATCATCAAATTAAAAACTACCCCGCTTGTTTGAATGTCTGAAGTACTGAATGTGCCCTTTTTCTGGGCTCACAGAACTTGGCTCCACTTGGTAGTTTGTAGTTTGCTTGCAGCATTGCTAAGTTTGCATTAAAAAAGAGTCACGCCCAGAAGGAAAATAAGAACTTGGTTCTCTCAGGTATCACCCTGCTTCTGGCATCAGAATGAAATGTCGCAAAAACACTTGCAGACTGACCTGTTCTTTGCTTTTCCTTAGGGAACCTGTAGTCATTATGTGGAACAAACCTGTGACAGATGCCATTGTCCCAGTACAAAATGGTGCTCATAGCAACGTTTCCCTAAATTTGGGGTACAGATTATACCGGTATATACATCTTTATGCTACTATAAACTTTCCATACTAAGGATTTTGTTATTAAACTAACAGGAGTGGGGAGTAGGAGCAGTTGTTGGGGCATCACTCATGTACAAGCTATTTTATAAAAAGCCCCAGCATTTCAGGCAATATATTTCGTGTGGGATCCTCTCTCCTGTGCTTTTCAGGAAAGTTTTAGCCTTTTGGCCTTTATTTTTCTGACATTGGAAGCTTGAATATACAAATATAATCTAGATATTACCTGTGCTCCAGTCTCCACATAGCAGAAAAGTTCATGGTTTTGACAGCAAACTAGGAGTTCAACAGTAGCTTTATTCAGACTTTATGAAAAGGAAAAGCTTCACGTTAACTAAAAGAAACAACTTCATTTGGCTATTTTGGAGGGAGGTATTTCCTTTTAAACTATTTTTCACAGTACCAAATTGTCTGGGTTTGGTTGTGGTTTGTTTTAATGCAAAACTGTGTTGATGAAAGTTGTCAAGTAAAATAAAAAAGGACATCATAGGACAAGTCAGTCAAGTTTAGTTGTTTCCTTTAAAGCA
The DNA here is from genome assembly GCA_013400875.1 of Anhinga rufa. Taxonomy (NCBI): domain Eukaryota; kingdom Metazoa; phylum Chordata; class Aves; order Suliformes; family Anhingidae; genus Anhinga; species Anhinga rufa. Next base: position 15,726 of record VZTV01001066.1, on the reverse strand, counting down.
GTCTGATAAAACAGATAAATCTGTTCTTTGGATTTCTGTAAAATGATACGTGTTGACACAGTTAAGAATAATGTCATTCAGGTGGCCTTCCCCAGATTTCAGATTTAACCCACTAAAGAAAATAAAGCAGCTTACACGTACTGTTTTGGTGTCAGCAGTTCTAAACAGACAATTCCTATCTTTAGAGAAAAATTTTACGATTACCATTGGTGGCATGGGGGAAGCTTGGGATCCTATCAATATAACATTAGTAGGGATTGTTGATCTCTGCTTCCAGGCTCCTGGTCTCATACCTGTGATTCCTCTCACTTTTTAGAGCCAAGACAAATATCTTATTTCTCCTGGAGCAGACTTTCTGAAGCTGGAAAAACAACTTACTGACTGCATCCTTTGGCTTGGCATGCAAAATAAGTAGAGAAGACAACAGCGTTAGGGTTCAGGCTTAAAGCTGAGACTTTGTACTGACTTAAATGCACAGGGAGCTAGCTCCCAAAACATTGTTTTTTCCAAAATTAACTTTCAGATACCACTGAAAAAAAATACCAGCACAGACCATCTTTTTGAATTGCTTTATAATTGTTACAGAGCAATTATTACATGAGAAAAGAGGCATAAGGGTGTTTAATATAAATGCTTTCTTGTAGTTGGTTTTCTTTAAGAGGTATAACCACTTGTGTTTATTGGTTCTGAAAAAAACCTGCCTGTTGCCTGCACTTGTTTTCCCCCTTGCTGTGCAGGCAAGGATGTGAAATATTTAATTGGACAGAAAGTAAAGGTCAGTTAAAAAATCTTCAGGAATCAAGATGTCCCTAAAGATAAGTCAGATACGAAACATCCTCTTGGGACAGAATTGCCGTATGCCCTGGAAAGCTTAACACACCCTTGAGCGCACACCCTTTGCTGGCGCCGTAGTATGGGAACAAGGGCAAGGTATGAGCAACTGGCGAAGAACGTGCCCGACAGCCTGCTTGCGCAGGAGCAGTCCTCTGGACACTGTCGGGAACTGTAAATCTCAGCCATGTTCTCATTGGGACTGCGCGGCTCCGGATGCTGTGACGTACAAGAGTGCTTCTGCTGTCAAAACTGTCTTACGTCTCATCAATGAGCCTTTCATAAGGGTAGCCTAGCTTGCTTTTTTAAGGCGCTCAGCCTAACTTTGCTGTGGCAAACCCACCGTTTCAGTGCAAGGAGGTCTTACGAGCTAACACGTTGAAAATCTTGGCTGGATTTGGCCTGAAGTTCCTCTAGAAGCGGTGCAACTCTGCAGGGGCTGCATTTGTAGACAGAAGGGAGGTAGGGATGTAGCAGGGCTACAGATACAAAATTATTTGTACTTTTTGTCACAAGCATCTATTGCTGTTAGAAAAAAGTCTGGGCGATAAACCTGTCTAGGAATGTATTTTGTACTAATTTCCGTGGCAGGTTTGGGACTGTGTCAGACTGTGTTTGCTCAGCAAGCTTTCTGCACTGGGAGGTGGGAGCTCCTGGCCTTAGCCAAAGACAAAGCAGAGATGGAAAGACACCTCTCCCTAGGGATCACAGGGAAACGTTCCAGTTACATCACTTTATCCAAATGAGATCTTTGTGAGCGTTGTTGTAGGAACTCCATCTTATTTGTATAAGAAGAAGGAAAATCTGTCTTTAACTGGGCTTGCAGGTTTTGTGCCTGCTGAAGTGATAATAGAAAGCGTACGCTGGAGCTACGGTTACAGCTCCAGACTGAAGTCAGTCTGACAGCTTTGCTGAGACGTACGCAGCTTGCTGTAGCTATATGCAACTGTTTGCTGCTGAAACTGTTGGCCTGTGAGACATTAATGCATAAAATTACGTGGGAACACTTGGAAAATTAAGTTAAATGGCTCCTTCCATAGGTGCGCAGCATCCTTACAGTTGAAAACTGAACAAGTAAGAGAGAGCTGTCCAGTCCACCAAATGCAGCAGCAGCAAACTGCTGTGCTGCAGGGATCTGATGCCTGGGGAGGGCAGGCAGCGGAGCTGTCAGCCTGCCTTCTGCGATAGCACTGGCCACGTCATGCTTTAGGATGTGGCTCTGTCTTTTCCTGCCCTTTCTGTATCAGAGGTGTGCTCAGCCTTGTTTTGCAGGCGCTATTTAAAAGTCTGTTCTGTCTGTCTTCTTCCTCCCATGAAGAAAAGAAAGGGCGTGATAGTAAAAGGACATGATAGCTCTAATTTGTACAGTTAGTTTTCTATTTTGGGCTGTGGGAGAGGCCCCTCTCTGCTCAGGAGAGAAGAGTTGCAGGGTAAATGCTGTCGTCTCTATGGAGGGGAACCTTAGGTTACTGCATGCTGCCTTCCTGGAGGATACTGGTGTGTGAAGAGCCCTGCTCTGCCAGTTGTGTCCCTCCTCAGTGCTCTTGTATGTTCTTCTTTTCCAGACTGCAAACAGTTTAGTGCTGATCTAGCCTTATATAGTAATTTCCTATTATTAGAAACATTTCCTTGGGATCTTGCTCAGGCAGGGAGTAGCAGAGGGAAATCCTGTTTCCTTCATCCAACATGCAGGCAAAGCACCAGTGTTCACTCTTTCCTTATCTAGTGTCGATAGAAAAAGAAGTTTTTGTTATGATATGCTTTCCAGTCTTAATCCTTTTCTAACACTAAACCTCTTTTCGGAAATGCAGGAAAAGAAATTGAAGGAATAGGAACTATCAGCCACCAGCGTGGGCTGTACAGTGTTGTCTACAGCCTGTAAGTTCCGCCTGTTGTTTCTCAGCCATGTTTTTCTCTCTCAGATTTAGTCGTCCTAAGGCTTTGGAAGACCAATCCTCTCTTTCACGTTGGCTTGTGTGAAATATAGTATGATAGGATGTTTCACCTGAGTCTGCCAAGGTATTGACAGAAAGCTGATGGCTATGTTAAAAAAGAGGAACGACTTCATATTAAGGAGGGAGAATTTTTTGTTTTGCGTGCAATGAGAACACATTTTTAAATGGGAGGCTGGTCACTGAAAGCACAGAGATACGCACAGGCTTCGAACACTTAATTTTTCCTGTGAAAACATTTTTTCCCCTTAAAAGGAAGATGTAGGTCCTGCCACTGGGAGTGACTGTTTAGAAAGTCAGTTGGGAGGAATGCACATCAGCTGAACCGAGTCAGGCTGTTTGTATTAACAGCTCCCTCAAAACGGCTCTTCTTGTTTTTGCCACAGCCTCTGCGGGGGAGCTGCTTAAAATGATTGTATCAGAGTAAGGGCAAAGCAATCGGAGTGAATTAACTGCTGTTTTTAAACTCTTTGATATTGAAGTTAGTTCAGCAATCACTGTTGGGTTCAGAATGGGTAGTGTGTTTGCAATATCAGCTGAAGAGGCGACTGTCTCGCAGTCCTGTGAAACGACCGCTGGGCCGTAACGCAGGGCAGTGTGTGAGTGGGACAGAGCCTGAGTAGCCATGTGCAGGAGATGAACTGGCATCCTATTAAGGGCATCTGGTAATTATAAAGTGGGACTTCGTTCTGATGGTCACTGGCAAAGCCATCCATCCATTTCTGTTTCACTGGTTCAGCAGAGAGCAACAACAAGGAAAATTTATCTTAATTTGTTAGATTAACCCAGTTTCGGTTTTCACTCACGTCATAGACCCAGAATTATTGTGTGTGTGCGGGAGCCATAACTAAATACGAGCGCTGCGTATGTGCTTTTTAATCTGCTGTTTCTCAAACATATCTATCATCAGAGGTTTCAAAGTAGTGAATAGCACTTAGAGAGAAAGTGTAGAAGTCCAAGGAGAGGTGTGCATCTCCATCTTCATTTTTTGTAATATTCTATTTCTTTGTCATATTCTTGTTTGTTTGTGAAAGACTGAGCTTGGGAAGAAGAGAAGTTTAGCGTTCTCACTGTTGAAGCTTTCTTAAAACAAACAAAACCAGTATTGACAGTTCTAGGCATTACAAAGTGTAAATTAGAATCCAAAATAATAATTTAAATATTCTTTGTCTTCTGGTTTTTGAACCCTTTTGGCCACACCTAACATATTTTTAAGCTTTTGCCTGTAACTGTACAAACACATTCACACAGAATCGGAGAATTCAGAGAATTCGTGATGTCATGAAGTTTGCAGTTAAATTAAGAAACTTTATCATCTTGAGGCACCTTCTGAGTGAGTATAATGGGCTTTTGATTTGACCTTTATAGCTCTGTAGTTCCATAACTGACCAGGAATGTGCTGCTTCAGGGACCAATGTCCTATGGCCAAGCTTCTGCTCCTAACTACTTGCTTGGGGGACAGCTGGCTAGTCTCTGCATGGGGAAAGAGGAGATGCATTAATACAAACAAAAAGAGGGTAGAAAACAGACAATTCTTAGCAGAGCTAATGGTGTGGGGAAGCGGTTCTGCCTCGTTATCCAGCCCGTGACAATATTTAGTGTTGGTTCTTTGGCAGGGGTTGATTTACCCGGTGATTGTGCAGTCAAATGTTCATCCCTCTGCGGGAACAGGGCTTTTTTCCTAAGCAGTGGGCCAAATGTCCTTCAGAACCTCCAGTTTCTGCTATAGGGTGTCTTAGGAATGCGAGGCATTTTAATCAGTTGTTAGATCAGTGTAGTCTGGACAGCAGGACATGTGATAGGTTAAAGAAATTTCTATTTTTTGTTTAAGATGTTCTGTGACCTGCAAGAGGAAGGGCTCTCAAATTCCTGGCCTGTTGAGGGTGGTTTGTTTCCCATGGTTATCTTTGCCAAGTGCTTTCTAATTATGGAATGTGTGTTATTCTGTAGTTCTTTTGCAAGGCAGAAATAATGAATATTATAAAAATCCAGAAAAAAAGATAGGCGTTGGTAGATGAACTTGACACCTTTTGCTTTTGGAATAATGTAGAAGTGATCCGCGTTGATTTTTGAATAGCATAAACCCAAGCCAGCATCTCTTGCCTCCAGATTTATACTGTGCAGTGGAATCTGCACAGCAGAGGTTTGCTAATGCCATTTTCATGGGGCCAAACTCTTTTTTTCAGTTAGAGCCATTGCTTGCGGGTGTAGCTTAGCAAGTCACGCACTGCTCCGTGAGCCTGTTGGAGCAGGGCTGACAGGAAAGGCTTCCAGTCCCCTTGCTTTGAGTGTGAAATTGTATGCAGGGAATCAGCTGCTTATCAGCAAGGAGCAGAGTAATCCCAGTGCTCCAATCCAGGGTTTGTATGAGTCACTTCTAACTGGTGAGGCCTGGAAAACTTGATTCATACCTTTGCCTGTAGTTGCCTGTAGTAGCGATGCAGACCTAGCCAGCCTCAGCAGAAAGCACAGACAAGGGCTGGGCTCTGTTGCTGGAAAGGAAGAGCCTGGGTTTATCACCTTAGTTGTCCAGGATCGAGATCTTTTAAATCAAAATTATATTGGTTTTCTCTGCCTTCCAATTTTTTTCCCCCTCCCAATTTAGGCTAACCCACACGGAGGAGTGATTTCCTCACCAACAAGAGCTGGGCAGTAATTTGATTGCAGAAAAAAATAATGTTTTAAGTAAAGGTCTTCCCAGTGAATAAATAAATAAAAGGGTTCTCCTGCATAAAATAGCCAAGGGAAATGTGTAAAAAATGTACTTCTGAATATTGGGCTTCTTCTCTTACGTGGCATTTTCAGTGATGAGATGTGTTCTGAGAAGTGTTAGGAGGTGTAAACTAGGGGAAAGGTGAAGTTGTTAAGTGAAGATAACTCTGTGCTAATACATAGCTTAAAATTGTAACATGAGTTTTATTTACTCTGTTTGACTGCAGCTAGACTGAATTGAGAAATGATGATGGAGAACTGACATTCTCCTCCTGAAGAATTAGAGCTGCCAGGCTACAGCTCTAATTATGCTTGGAAGACTCCTGGCTCAGGGCTTGCGTTTGCGATTCAGTAGTGACTTAATGTGGCTCAGTTTGGGAAATGTAGCGTAGATGACCTTCGATCTTACCTGTGCTCCTGCACTGCCTTCGGAGCACTGTCTCTTTCTTTCAATGCTCTGAAGTAGACCAATGCTAAACCCACTTCTGAAATGTGTCCTGAGGCTGCCTCCGTTAATCATTCACCTAACTCCTCGGTTGGGTGATGATAAGAAGTTAATAGAAACCATGCCAAATAGTTGTGCAAGAATTGAGAGGTACGACGAATAATTTTTCAAAATGGAATCTAATGAAGGCAGAAGAGCTGGTGGCACCACAGAGCTCTTCAGAAGCATTATCCAAGCTTTATCACAAATCCTTGTAACCGCTGGCACCTTCCTCCTGTGACGAATGGCATCCACCACAGCGCAGGATCTCTGGGATCGATGTCTTGGGTCAGAGCTAATTAGAGAGGAGTGCTGCACCAAACCACTGGCAACATCTGCTCTCCTATCTGAGCAGTGGCCATGCGCAGTCTTGTTTTACTTTAAAAAGCTCTAAAGTAAAGCAAGTAGCTTTTTGATTTAAATCTTTTTACTTTAAAGCTTGACTTTACTCTTTCTGTAATTTAAGTTAAAAAGTATGCATTTTGATAAGGAAGAAAACCAAAAAACAACCACCCTCTTTAAGCAGAGCTGACTCCAAGTAGTGCCGGTCATGAAATATCAGCACTTGAGCCTGGGGATGATTTCATGGCTCTGCGTGTACCATGGTTAGAGAACCCACCTTTTGGTGCATCAGAACTTGGGTGATGAATGCCACAAGGGGCCATTTTAACTGTACTCCAACAACTGAGGTGCTTGTAAATATTGGTTCTGGCAGATATGTAGAGTAGGGCTTACTCGGCAGTGCTGCATGCTGCCTGGGGTCCTGCAGTCGTGTCTGGTCTGAGACTAATACACCTAAAAGGCTCTTTGGCCCTTTGAGAAAGAGAATTGGTTTATTTCTGCTTTCTTCTGTTATGCTATGATCATGAGAAAAGCCTTCCCCACTTCAGAAAAGAAAAATAATATCCTCCAAAAGAGTTTCATGATGACAAAAGGGTTCACCTGTGTATGGCAGTGAACTGTGATGATAGCTGACATTGTGTGACAGTGATTTCAGTGTGATACCTAAATTTCAGAAGTATTTGAACAGATGCAGGAGAGAGTCTGCAGTAGTCTCTTTTCAGAAGATGATGCACAGCAGGAAAGATTATGTTTACATTAATGTTTATAAGGTTCTTGTGGAAAATTAGGTGTTGTTTGGATCAAGCTGATGTTTGCTCAGTGCAGAGGTGGCCACGTGCATTTGGAGCAAACGACCTCTGAAAGTTCAGCTGAGTTTGTAGCATTAGACTAAGTTTGAGACCTCCTAACTGCAGATGCAAGGTAGGTGTTTTGATGTGTGTGTGGGCACAGCCTTGTATGCTGCAGATAAACCTGCATCTGGTCTGTAGCCATGTGCCATGCTCCTGGCTGACTGTAATGTCCCGTAGTACAGATCACTTGGAGGAGGGTCTGTCAGGAGGGTGGTGTAGAGGAGAAATGGGTGGCAGTGTGCTTTGTGCAGGTTATGATTGTCTGTGTTGGGAGACTCGCAGACAGAAACCCATCATTTCGTTAGCTGCTGCAAGTCAGATCGAATGGCTGACTAACATTTTAGTCCCTGATGTTTGGAAGTGTAAGGTCCTCTGGCTCAGGGCAGGTCTCTTCAGGGGTCTGCCTGGCCTCCTGTGCAGTTGCCAGAGAGCAGCTTTATATGCTCATAATGTGGACTACTTGTGACCTGAAATACCTGAAGGATGGGCCCTGTGCCATGGCAATGTGCTATCCGTAACAGAACTATAGCTTTATTTGCTATACTTATAGTTTGTTTTAGGATGGACACATAGCTTAGACCATTGAGGAGCAATATAATTAACAGAATCATAGAATAATTTTAGGTAGGAAGCGACCTGTGGAGATCTCTGGTCCAACCCCACTTCCAAGCGGGGCCAGTTTAGATCAGGTTGCTCAGGCGTTGTCTGGTTGAGTCTTGAATGCTTGAGTCCAGGGATGGAGTTTCACAACTTCTTGGGGCTCCTGTTCCAGTATTTGACAGCACTCGTGAAAAAAATTTCTCAATATCTCCTTGGAATTTCCCTTCTTCTAGCTTGCATCCATTGCCTCTTGCCCTTTCACGTTCCACCTAATGCTAGCAAAGGCTGCAAATACATGTCAGTTTTTGTCAGAATGCCCTTATCTCTGGGTGGTGGTGGTTTTTCACATGCTTTGTGTAGCTATGGCCATTAATTTTTTTGTGTGAGGCCAAACCCTGACAGCTTCAGAGGCAGGAATTTACCAGTTCTGTTTGCAAGGGCTGGAGACTAAGGACAACAGTGGCTTGACTCTGTCCTACTAGGAAGGGTCTTACTTGGTTATTTTGTGACAAGGACCTCAGAGACCTCCATATAGAGTGGGTGTTAGCTAATATGCTAAGTCCTTGCAAGGAGGCAAGGCAAACTGTCTTACTCTTTGTGGTCCTTTGATTTGCTGAGAGAGCAATTACAAGTGTAATTGTGAGCCCAGGAGATTTTGCTGTGGTTGGGGTGAGTTGGGAGTGGGTTCACGGAGCGCTCTTGATACTGCTGCTGCTGTTTCAGTTCAAAAACTTACTGTAATGAAGCATATCGCTTCCTGTCCTGTCCGCTGTGGTTTTGCGTGTTGGGCTCTGCACCAGGTTTTCCAGTGCCTGTGATTACTTTTCTTTCCGTTTTTCCCTGTCATTGGGCAGCGGGGACTCCACAGGCAGGCTGCAGGCAGAGGACAGCTGACTTATTTTTTCTTGGACAGCCTCTCATGATCTGTGCACGTCTGTCTCTCCTCTTTGGGAGGGGAGGAGAGTTCCTCTCCCTCTCCTTGGAAAACGCCCTCTCCAGGATGCTCCAGTAGGAGCTGGTGGGAGGGAAAGAGTTCTGACTGCACCGAAAATGTCATGAAAAAAAAGGCAACTGACAGAAGAGAGAACTTGTCCTCAGATTCCTGCTTTTTGCAGCAGCTTAAACTAAGTCTTCGCAAGTGCTGCGGGAGCTGGCAGGAGGCAGACATGAAGTTCAGAGGCGCGGTAAGATTTATTCAGCTGTTTTGGTGGCTTTGCAGCTTTCAGATGCGTATCTACTCTGAGAAGGAGGGAGGTAAATTTTCAGCATTTCGTCAGGAAAGTGAAATGCTTCAGCCTGCTTTGCGAAAGACCCCTTCATTGGAAAGTTGCTTGAAAGGGGTTGGAATAGGATAAAAAACCCCAGGAGGTACATGTTTTGAGGAGGAAGCCAAGGTGGGAGTTGAGAAAGTGGGAAGAGAGGGGGAAAGCCGTGCACTGCGTTAGGGGAGAAGAAAGGGTGGAGCTTTTGCTTGGGTGGAAGAAGCACGAGGATGTGAATGTACTGTACTGGTGCTGGGCACCGCTTGTGTCCTTCCCAGGGACATGGGCTTCTTTCTCTGTGACTACCACCCTGGGGAATGGCAGGAAATACCTGCTTATGGACTCACTCCACTCAGTTCCTCCAGGGTATATTTACTTTAGCAAAATTTTGTCCATATTTTAGCCGCCACTAGAAAGCCTGGCTGTGTGTACGACATTGCAGGACAACCACCGGGAGCTTAGAAAAAGGAGTACGTGCAAAAGATTGGGAGGACTAGGATTGTTACCTGGAAAAAGAGATGAGTAAGAGAGGAGGAAAAAAAATATATATACAATAGTGCTATGGAGAGCACAGATTGTGAGCTCCCTTCTTCTGTGTTGTAACATAGGAAGAGGGACATTCAGTTAAGGTGAAAATTGCCAATGAGATGCAAAGATTATTTTCATAAAATGCATAATTGGGCCATGGAATTCACTGACACTGGAAGATGTTGAGGTCAAGAATGAGGGAGCGTTATAAAAAAGTGTACGTAGGTTTTTGTCTGGATGAGAATGTTCAAGGCTTTAATTGGTAAACTTACCAAATTTAGGAAGAGAAGGATTGAAAACATCATGTCTGTAGATTTAAGCATTCTGACTGTTGAAGAAGAGTTAGCATGGGACTGGAGTATCCAATACCTGCTCAGTCTAGAGATCCTTGCATTTTTTCCCAAATAGCCTAGTGTTTACCACTGCCTGAGAAGGGGTCATAGTGATGAAGTGATGAAGGGAAGCACAGAGCTTCTGCGGGGCCTGCCTCATCTCCCCCTGCGGCAGTGCATTTGAAGGTGGAGCAGATAGTGCTCGAGGGGCTTGTGCTTGGGTATCTATTGGCGTGGAGGGCTGCAGGAGCCAGCAGACCTCTGTACAGCAGTGGATATAGAGAAAGGGTTTTAGATGTGATACATGGGAGCGTGATAAGCAGTGATGTTGTCTAGGGTGGTGCTTGATATTCTCCAAGAGAACCTGTGGGTGTGGAAGTGCCCTTTGCGTGCCCTGGCAATGCACCGGAGTGCCTGTCCTGTTTGCAAAGTTTACTATCTTAGAAAGACATGATGGTCTGGAATGGTTGTGTGGGGCGTGTGGAATCCAGTGGCGAAGGTGGGAACGTATGGTGTGGGGAAGGCCAGCGTGCTGCAGGAGTGTGAGACCCACAGTACTGGGAGGGAGAGGGGCGAAGGGATGAGTGCATTTAGAGGGGAACGCAACAGCAGTTACCAAGGAGCGGCGAATAAGGGTGCGGGGGTGTGGGACCAGCACCCCATTGCCGCAAGCTGGGAAGCAGGGGAGCCCAGGACATGCCGTGATTCTTATCTGTAGCCAGTGTTTGAGTTTCTGCTCCCCTCTCACCTGCTCAGTCTAATCTGGAAGTGATTGGCAACCATTACTTGAAAGGGCAGCGATCTGAGTTTTTGCTTTTTATGTCATCTGTTTGTCTTGTGAAGCTACTGTGGGATGCCCAGGCCTGCGGTCACAGGTAGCGCTGCTAAGTACTGTGATCAGCAACATCTTTTAACTAGCAACAGCTTTTGTCATCTGTTCAGGAGCAAAAATGTCAGCTCCCTAAATATAGAAATTCAGTGTATTTACTTTTCCAGCCTTGGTGATCTTTCTGGTTTGCCCTGTTCATTTTTCTTACTGCTATTTTATATTTAGCTTGTTGATTGAAATATCAGCATCCCCTCCTAGGGCTAAACATTTTTCTTCTCCTTCAAATCAGTCCTTATAACGACTTTTTTCTTTTCACTACTAATGGCTTCTCTTTTTTCCTAACTTAATTCCCAGCCTCCCCGCCCCCCCAAAAAAGTGAAGTCTAGAAAATATAATTATGTTATACATTGAACAAATTATATTACCTGCTTGCCATGCAAATCTCCATGGCTTGCTTTGGTTTCTGGTCCATCGTAATTTGCATTTCAAATTTACATTTGAGCTCCTTTGATATGGTGGTTTACTATTATAAATGTTACAAGTGTTAAATGTCATTGATTAATATATTGAGTCATAATTAATTGCAGCAACATCCACACCCTGCATTATTGTTTTTCAAAAGATTAAATTCTTGCTCTCACAGTTCTAACTCCCCATGACCTACATGCATTTAATAGATACTTAAAATATCCCCCACAGTGTGATACATTTCTCACATTTCCCATTCTGGTTTGCATTTTAGGGTGGGAGATTTAATGGTTCTGTAGTTTGGAAAGTGGGGGAGGCAGAACTTTGACTTCTAGGCAGTTTGCTGGTGAGGACATAGCACATCTTTGTGAGAGCAGAATAAGCTTGCTTACCCTATATTTCTGATTATGTTTCAATGTATTCCGGCTTGTTCCTACTTTAAAATACAGAAGACTTCAAAATAAATTGTTTACAGAAATTCATCAAGGAAATTACAATCCTCTCTCCTTACTATAATTTTTTGAATAGTATATTCTGTAGTTAAATCCATTCAACCTTTGTTTTTAGGATCGGGAGGGAAGTATCAGAGTGGGAGAACCAGGTTCTGAGTGTGGGCAAGTGCTCCCTGACTCCAGACATTCCTTTGCCGGCAAAGTATTGCTCTAAAAGAAACAAGAATAAAACTGATTCTGTTTTAAATGGTCCCTGAGTGGCAGCTGCTGACATCATAACTTTTTTTGCAAGTTGGAGTTGTTCCCTTTAACTCTACTAGTCTGTGTCATCAGAGTTGTTACCTTGTTTTGATCCCATTTGAACTGACAGTTCTGATTTCTCTCAAGTTGTCGGCTCAGAATGGCTTACCACCTTGTGGGAAACACTACACTCTTCATGGGGCTTACATAATTAAAAGCAAAATAAACCATTTCATTTTGTTATTACAATTTTTTAATTAAACAGTGAGGTTTGGGTTGTAAAAATTATTGTCTGAGTTCAGATGGCTTCAGAAAGGGCAGATAAATCCATGTGGTTGGTTATAGAGGATTTTTACATGAGATATGGAGCTGCCTCTCGGGCAACCCTCTCTCCAACCCAGCTCTTGACTAACAGAGTTTTCTATATCCAAAATGTGTGGCTGACTTTCAGTGTGGCAAGAGGGAAGAGGATTCTAAGTGGCTGCACTTCAGTCTGTCAGGGATTCGCTGGCAGGCAGCAAGTGCTTGACTAAGATCCTTGGTCCAGGTCCACCTCAGTTGTTTTCGTTATTGCCTTCTCCATGTAAAAGGAAAGAAGAGCTATCCCATTCTGCACCTCAGGAACTGAGGCCCTGGATAAAAGAGCTGATTTTTGTCTGCTGTGCTGTCTAGCCCAGGCCATGTCCAAACCCTCTCCCAGGCTGTAGAGCGGAGTAGAAATCGGAGGATTTTTTATTTTTCCTTCCTGCAGCTTAGGCATGGCAGTGAAGAATGTCATACTATCCAGGAGACAAATGTATTTTAACTGCCACCTCTCCACAAGAAGTTTGTTCTCGGTTCAGACTTCTTATTGTCTTCCAGAATCTAATCTGAATTTTCCTTCCCACTCGCATTTGGTTCTTGCCTGTTCTTCCGTTCCCGGCTTTGTAACTATTTCTGGTACCCGCAGATCAATCATCTTTCACTTGATACCAAGATAAAGATGCCTGCCTCTTTCCATACAGCACCCGCTTCCTGTGGTCATTTTAGTGCAAGTCTCCTGGGGTACTGAATGGATGCTAGCTAATTTGTAAAAATGCATTGTCAGAGGAAAATACTAAAACATACACTTTATCTGTTGAAGCAGAAATCTTGTTTATGTCGTGTGACTCTTCCGTCTAAATCAGATGATTGTAAAGCTTCCCTGCTCCTTATAAGACTTTGAGGACTCCAGGTGTTTTCACATGCGTTGCTCGTGGATGCTCCAGGAAGGAGTAAGAGCTGCCTGAGCTGCCAGGTGCTGCCTGTTCTCTCAGCGGTCAGCAGCACTTGTGTGTCTGGAATTGCTGGGCCAACTCTGACCATTCAGTTGCCCCTCTGCAAAAATCAAGTTTGAGAAATTTTGGTGTAAAAGACTCCTTCCTACACACACGTTGGGCTACTGGGTGTCGCACAGCCATGGACCAGCCAATGGACAAAGCAGTGGGGGAAGTCATCCCTGAACGCCTCTGCTCGTGGCAGAGCCCTCCATCTTCCTTCACAAAAGATTTCCCTGATGTGCTTGGAGTGACTGACTCAAGTGCTTCGGATTTTGTAGTGCAGAGCAAAAGGTCTTTGTTTTAATTTCTGAGGTGTATTAGATCTCCAAGTCCTAAGCAGAGGAAAGTCTTTATCATACTTTGGTATTTAGCATTGTTTAAAAGAAAAATATTTCTTTACACCTTCACGATAACATGTGAGAGACACACTAGTTAGTTTAGGAAACTCTTTGGTATAGTCCTGAGTGCTTTTGTACTCCCAGGAGTTGCTTGTGAAGGGTGTTTTCTGGTCTTGTTGACTCTGTTGTATGAATACAAAGAAAGGCTGGAACTTCAGCCAACATAAACCTGGCTCTGCAGGCTGCATTGAGCAGCACCAGTTTACACCAGCTGAAAGTCTTTCCCAAAATTTAATCACACGGAAGAAAAAGGCATGTGGAAGTAGTACCGCTTTGGTAATTGCACTGGCTTGGTCCCCACCATTCAGGAGTGACGGCTTTTCCTTTCCTGGCCGCGAGCCACTGTTGTGCTGACAGCTCTGGAGAAGAGATTAAAAGCAAAGAGTGGGTTAAAATAGTGTGGGAATGAGTCCCTTGGAACCGTACCTCAGGGTGGGCTTGGGAAATGCAGTGGCAAAAGTCAGCTTGTACTCTCTCAAGCAGGAGTGACCATCAGGAGAGTGGTTTTAGTAAGGGCTAGAAGGCCAGTCTGAGGGAAGAGATAGGTGATCCTAAGCCCACAGGCACCAAGATCAGATGGAGATTGCTCAGATTTTTGCAGTTCTCTGTTTGCAGCCTGTGCTGGGCTGGGCATTAGCATGGTATATCCTGCAAAGGTTGGGATTCTTAGCCTGGTCCTCCTTTGAAGTTGCACATGGCTGAGCTAACCTAACTGCCTGTTACTGTCAGAAGGGCACCTGTGCTCCCTCTCATCCTTGCCCTGGGTCTGACACTCACCTTGATCCCATGGTGCAGTGATTCAGCTCGCTACCTTGGCAGAAAACTAGCAGCTGCTTTTTTTTTCCTGGTCTTTGTTTTGCCGATTTAGTGAGTTGCATTGGTTCGGCTTAGAGACGGGTAATCGCTTGCATTAATATGTGCCAGGGAGGCAAAGTCTGAGGGAGGGGATGTGTTCGGTTTGGTGGTGGTGAGCTGTCAGACTTCACCTAACTTGCCTCTTAAGTGCTCATGAAACTACCACCTAAAAATGGCAGGAACTGGCCCTGCTGCTTCCTCCTCCCTGCCTCCACTGTGGTTCCCAGTCTTCTGCCACTGAATCTGTTGGCCATTGCAAGTGGTTATGTGTGGAACCAGTGTGGGAAAATGACCTGGATTAATTAAAAAAAAAAAAAAAATCTGAGCTAGTTTTAATCCATGTCAGATTTCCAGTGTAGGAGGCAGCAGCAAGCCAAAGAGCGCAGCTGCGCGGGGGCCAAGTGGGATGTCCCTTTCGCCTGTGTCCTCACTGTCAGAATGGCTCGTCTGCCACTGTACTCCCTTAGCAGCTTCAAGGAAAACTGATTTTCACAAGGAAGGGTCTCATCAGACCCTCACAGCCTATATTCCAATTATCTGGCATACATACGCCCCGCCACAGGGCTTTCGGAGTTGTCCGAGCTGACCTCTTGCATAGCTGTAAATGAATGGTAGGAAGGAGGCCTTTAGGCAGAGGTGCCTCTATTGACTGCAGACGCTAAGGGAGCTGGTCCATAGGCAAACTGCTTTAATGGTTAATTAGCTTCACTGTAACATATTTAGCCCCCCAGACTGGGTCTTCTGGCATTAATTTACAGCCACCAGATTTTATGTCTGCCTGCTAACATAAAATAACTAACATTTTAGTTATTTTAATTTATTCAGTGCCTTACTGTTACACTCATCATTCAGTAGGAACATATGGTCATCATTGATTATTTTTCTAAATAGTAGCGTCTTCTTTCTCCACTTTCTTCCTTGTGTGTTACTGTTCTTTTTCCATTTTGAAAAAAAAAGATTTATTTTCACCTCCTTTTACATTGCGTCTGTTGAAGTTATTTGCAGTCAAATAGTTAATGTTGACATTTTAAGTTGGTAGTAGACTTGGACATAAGCAATAAAGCAAATGAGCAAATGCTGGCAGGGAGAAGGGCATATGGCTGAGCTGTGGTTTATGACTGACGTTTATATTTGCGTTGAACTTAGCCTTGGGAGGGTACAACACTGTGATTAACGTTTATATTCTGGAGAATCCGATTGGATCATGTTGACTAGGTAACCTGGTCATATTTAATTATTGCTGAAAAGTTGCGTTTAGTTTTGTGGGGGGTTTGTTTCTGTTTTGTTTTGTT
>VZTV01001048.1:3536-14534 GCA_013400875.1 Anhinga rufa | reverse complement strand
TTTTGACAATCTCCATCTGCTTGATCTTCACACTTCTCCCTCTGCTTTTTCAAGAGATAAAGTCTTGAAATATTTCAGCATTTCCTCTAACTCATCTAGTCTGCCAATTTTTGTCTAGATCAGAAGATCTCAATTTATGAGTTACTTGGTCCTATGACCAGAGCAGAGAACAGTATTTTTGTTGAGGTCATGGGTGTTACTTTTGTGTCTCTGGAAAACATACAGAAAATGTCTTGGAACACTTCTGAATCTGAGGATGAGTTTCTGCAAAGAGTTTACTGTAGGGTCATGGAAAGCCATGGAAAGTGTGATTACATATACTGAGATGTAGGAGGAAAAAAGATTGAGAAGCTCTTGAGTAGAATATCCAGTTATAAGGCTCCACTTGAACTGAAAATAGAATTACCATTTCACTGTTACAAGCATAAAGCATCAGTGCAGTTTTTCTTGATGCAGTTTGTTGAATGTCCATCTCAGCAGCTAAAGCACAGGAACTGCAGAACTTCGTCACAAGAATTCTCTCTTCACAAGTGTAACCTTCTCTAACATAAACTAGATCAAGAAAATTTAAGAATTTAAGAACTATATTTCATAATGATGCTGTCCCACAGTAAAAAACTAAGATCAGAATTTAACAGGTCTAAAAAAACAGACAATAGGAAGTATGAAGCCATAGGCTGAAAATGGTCAGGTTTTCCTCAGTTCTAGTTCTTGCATGTCTTCCACATATTACTTGCTGCTTTCCTGTAAGCACAAGCATTAGGCTACAATTTCAGTGAGTTTAATGTAGAGGAAATATATTTAAAATTCATACAGGAGAAAAAATACTAAAACTATGTATTTTGATATGTGAGGAAATGGCCTTGCAATTAAACACATCTCAAGAATTTTCATACAAAACAGTGAAATCCTTGAAACAATTCAACCCTTGACTTGTATTAATTCTCTTTTACATAAGTAATTATGTTTTTCCATTTGCTAAAAACAGTATTAATCTTATTTTTGGAAAGATGAAAATACAGAAAATACAAAAAAAAAGATAATTGGAACTCGTTCATGCCATGTTATGAGTAACAATTTAGTGATATTATGGACTTCCTGCTCCTAGGTTAAACTTTTATTCTTCATGAAGAGGTAATCTCATGTCCCACAGAGATGAAAAATGACTTAAATGATTGTACTCTACCATGCTTTTATAGGTGATGCCATACATGCCACAAAGAAAGTTTTCTTACTGATTTTAATTTTTTAAAGATCCTAATTCTGACATATATTTGCAAGGGAGAATGTGTTTTAAGACGAAATAATGTAAGTCTTAGAAAGTAACTCTATCTGTAGAATGAATGTATTATGAATTCCTTTTCATTTAATCAAACTGTTTCCTGAATTTTCACAATGTAACACAGCACTTCTTAAGAGCATCAAAGCCAAGTAGTACCAAAACAAGCATCTGTCTGCTCTTTATGAATGAAGATCAAGCAGACAATTTTATTTTTGTTAACTTCCTTAAGGAAGGGCTGCATCCCTAAAACAGTAGCCTATGGTTGCGTCAACAAAACAACTTAACAAAATACTTAGCCGTGGACTATGGATTGATGTCAGTGCAGGAAGCATGTTTTGCTAGAAGAGAAGCTATGGGTATTTCTGTGATTCCAAAAAGGAGCCCCACTGAAGACTCTGGAGATCAAGAAAAATCATAGGTGTCTAACAGAATGTTTCTCCCACCCCACCAGTATGTTCAACACTGGTTCATAAACAAATACAGACAGTAGGACCAGGTAACCTATTCACATTTCCTAGACTGGAAAAATGTAATTTCAGTTCTGCTACAATGATATCTCCTAGAAAACTCCTGAGGAACTTCCTTGCTGAAGTAGCTCTGAGGTAATCTTTTTCTGGATCAATCCAGAAGGAAATGTCCAAAGAGTTCGCACAACTCTTTTACTCATGTTCATGTCACAGATGTCTGAAATAGCTTTAAGGAGGTTTTGAAGACCTGGTTGGAGAAAGCCCAAAGCAGCCTGGTCTGTATTGAACATTGACTCTGCTTTGAGAAGGAGGCTGGGAGTAGGTGGTTTCCCTACTAACTTTCCTAACTGAATAAACTTCTCACTCTGTGACCTCAATCTGATTTTAAAAATGTTTCCCTTCCATTCCTAACTGAATAAATCTATCACTCTGTGACCTCAATCTGATTTTTAAAGTGTTTATTTACAGCCAAAAACCTAAGCAAAAATGTGATAAAGTATTCCATTACTTATGAATCAAAATTCATTTTAGGATCCTGCAGTATTATCTATTTTTGACATATCAGCATAGTTCAAAAGTGGCCTCTGGACCAGATATGGCTTGTGGGATGCTTCTGGCTGACTGCCACTCACCTAGAGAAGAATGAGTAACAATTGTTCAAAAAAATCAGTGCCACCTAAACATCCAAATACCTCCATATATATTTGATCTCTCCTTCCTTTCTTTAGCAGTCTGTCTCTCTTTTTTATGTGATCTACTAAAATGTCTTTTGTTCTCAAGTGATGCTCCCATATATTCTGCTAGGTCAAATTTAATTTCCATGTTCTACTTTATGATCATTGAAATTCTTTTATTCTTTAATGACTGAAAAGAAATTGGGTAATTGTCATTCTATCTTAGAAACTGCATTACACTAAATTTTCTTTAAATTCTAGATCTGCATATCTTCTTCCATATTTGTTGGGACAAAAATTTTACAGTAAAATGATGATTGAAAAAAAAGGTGGAACCATGTGTTCTCATAATCCAGGCAAACAATATTGTTCAAACTTGGATTTTTCTTCTTTTTATGCACAATTTTGATTACAATGTTAAAAAATATAGATTGGGGGGGGGGCATGGGGAAGTTAAAATTCAAGGTTCTTTAATGGGGCAATGTACTAAACCATCAGATAGTATTCTGCTATTGAAGCTACCATCCTTTTTCCATACATACACTGGGAATGATCAGCCTGTAATTTTTTCTTAATGAGTAATTAATGGGTGCTAGCACCTTCATTAAGCCACAAGGAATTTTCATGGTAACAAGGTCATTCCTCCAAAAGATAATGAAACCTCGCATGCACTTTACTCTCCCCACTGCTTTTGTCCACCATCCACCTAGATATTCCTCACTAGTGAAAAGAGGTGGAGGAAGACCTTCTTGCATTGTCTGGCCAGGCTCTTCAGGGAGAGTAAATGCACATGAGAGCACACCAAAGGGTCACTTCTTCTGTCATCCTTGACACTTCTAGCATCGTGCTTTAGTATAGGGCTCACAAGTGGACTTTATCTGCCCAATCCACTCATTATTGTTATTTATTCCCTTCTCATCTCTGTAGATCTCACATTTCATGACTCTTAAAAAAGACCTCATACCCCTATTCTTCCTTCCAGGCCTTTCCAAACAGATGGCACAGGATAACTCTCATTGTTTTCCTTAGCCTCCGTCAGACACTAAGAGGCAAAGAGCCTCTCCAATGCTTTCCTCCCATTTTCTTGTAGTCCCTAATTCCAGTGTTTGTCAGAGGGTCCCATTTGTACTATCAGTCTCAAAAGTGCTTAGAATATGAGTACTCCTGATTTATCTGAAATCTATCTGAAATTATTCATAAACTGATAGGCAGATGTGTAGTGTGCGTGTTTGTGCATGCATGCATATGTCTGTGCGTTATAGGTATAAACAAAGGAGAGTTCCCATTCTTATGGGAACAGCAGTGCTTCAAAGTTCTTGAAAATGGAGAAAACAAAAATATAATCAATTTTCCTGAGCAAAGTAAAAATGTCCTTTTTATTTATGAATGCTACTTCTTGCATAGAAACCTTACCTGAACAAGACAGGCCCTCTCCTGCTAACTGCAAATCTCCTCTTTCTTGTTTTTAAAACTAAAACAAAGACTAAGAACAAAACCAGTAGCTATCACAGAATAATTTTTCTAGGTGAATGGTTTCTGTCAGCTCCCTCTGTACCTTTTCCAGACTAAGATAGCCTTTGTAGCAACTTCCTGAAAGCATAATCTGAATTGTGTTGCAAACACTGCATATATCCCTTCTGTGTTTAATCAGTTGGTTGCTGCTTTACCTTTTTCCTGTACCATGATGTTTTTGTCCATTATAACATTAATTTCAGCCAGATGGATTGAAGTCTGAGGATCCCTATCCATGAATGAGTATATTCCTATAGCACCATCATGCAAGTGCACTGCTGAATCAAAGATCAGAATTTGTGTGGAAAATCAATATGTTGTTTCATTTGAACTGAAATATCACCTTAGCTTCCATTTATGTAAACCTCAGTGCTCTTTGGAGATTACTTTGCACAACCTTTTTTTTCAGAATATAATGAAAAATTAATTCAAATTGGCTAAGCATTGTTAGGAACCAAAGTCTGGCTGAAGAATTTTATATATAGGAGATAATACTGACAGTAAACTTCAGGTATGAGAGTCGTAGGTCATACTACAGAGAATGATTTTTCCTTATTTTCAGTCTACTTAAATCATTTAACTCCATCATAACTTGCGAGTAAGAGGTACAGAAGAACAATAGGTTGAAAATAACAAACTCAGAGCTAATATAAAGTATTTAATAAGGAGTTTAGTTCTTGCAACTGAAGAATATTGTACACTTTGAATATTAGAGGCTGAAAAAGAGTGAAATCATTTCAGTTGAACAACTTCCACAATGATTTAAAAACATTAAGAAATGAACGATTCATGGCCAGTTAGTACTTGCATTTTACAGTAATACATGCTTTCAGGAATATGAAACCAAATTGCCTCATAACATTAGTTTCAGAATACAAATGTACTAGCAACTAAATATATCATAGTGTCAGCTGGTAAGGAAATACTCTATATCTAGCTTGTTGAAGGTATAATAATCAGTAAATATCAGTGCTGTTTCACTGTGATGAATGACAGATGAACAACCAGCCAACTGACCTCCTTTCAACCATAAAGCAAGCTATCATAAAGCAGATATGTTTATTTAAATCCTTGTTAATACAGGATTTAAATAGTTGTGTCATCCAAGGAGGAGACAAGCCATATATTAATATAATAAAGAGAACTGTGTATTAATATAAACTGATATTTGATCTTATACTGGGTGATGTAAAAATTACCCAGTGATGCATCTGACTCAAAACTCTTAAACTTTACCTGCTAAAATATAATTGAATTCTTAAGGTGAGTCATGTGCCCTGGAATGAATTCTGTCTAAAATAAAACATAAGAATAAATGGCTGAATGAGGTAAGAAATAAGGCTGTGGCAAGACCATGGGAAGTGCATGATAATGCAAAAGGAAGGTGAAATAACCTGAATCACATATTCAGTAGGCATTGAGAAACACATCTGAGGAGAGATTTGTAAATAATTCATGGAGAAAATACCTAAGCGTCAACAAGATCATATGATTTCAGAATAATTTCACTTTGGGTTGTATTTGTGCTGCAATATCACTACATATGAAAGGAAGAGGCATTTTTCATATACCATGGTAACCTTTTTCACTGAAAAACTGGAAATCTGCTTTAACCCATAGAAATTATTATTTGGATATGATCACTAAGACCCTCACTGTTTTGCACTATTCATGTAAAGGTAGGTATACAATGCATAGTTCTCCATAAGACCCCACCAATTTATCAAATTAAAATATATTTTAAGCTATCATAGGGCCGTTTAAAGAGAATTTATATTTCAGTTACATTCTCCATCAGTAGTCATGGGGGAAGCATAGCGTCTGTGGTTCACTTACAGCAAAACGTGGTTATTCTGAGCAGCATTCATTAGTCAGCAGCAGCAGCTGTATTCTGGCAAGGAAAGCAAGGGCAAAAACTTCCAGGGACAGACAAATGTAGATTGGACAACAGCTGCTGCAGTGTGAACAGTGTCTTTTGTCTCTGTGGTCTGATGTCCTCTTATTTCTCAGCCAAGTCTCTGCTAGCTCCTCGGACCTTCTGCCACAGCCCATGAAGGCTGGTTTGTTCAGTGGCATGATTTAGCAGATCTGGAGTCACATTGGATTGATCAGTTATGCTTGAGCTTCTATACAACTGCCTTTATTCCAAAAGGACTGTCGTGGTTTAGCCCCAGCCGGCAACTAAGCACCGGCACTAAGCTGGCAACCACGCAGCCGCTCGCTCACTCCCCCCACCCCTGTGGGATGGGGGAGAGAATCGGGAGAGCAAAAGCAAGAGAACTCGTGGGTTGAGATAAGAACAGTTTACTAATTAGAATAAATAAAAAGCAATAATAGTAATGATAATAACAATGATTAGGATAATATAATATAATAAAAAGGAAAACAATGAGGGAGAGAAATGAAACCCGAAAGGAAGGAAAAAAAAAAACAAACCCAAAACCCCACAAGTGATACAACCGCTCACCACCCGCTAACCGACGCTGCCAGTTCCCGAGCCGCGATTGCACACACCCCCCCAGTCCCTGCCAACTCCCCCAGTTAATATACTGGGCATGACATCATATGATATGGAATATCTCTTTGGCCAGTTTGAATCAGCTCTCTTGGCTGTGCCCCCTCCCTTCCCGGCTCTGTGTACCTGGCACAGCACGGGAAGCTGAAAAAGTCCTTGACTGGTGTAAATGCTACTGAGCAACAACCAAAACATCTCCGCATTATCACCACTGCTTCATCACAAATCCAAAACACAGCCTCATACTGGCTGCTGTGAAGAAAATTAACTCTATCCCAGCTGAAACCAGGACAAGGATAAATAAGCCTAGTGAATTATCCATATTCATATGGCAACTCCATTGTAATGGTGTGTCAGATGGTAAATAGGTTTTAAGTAGAGATACTTGTACTTAGTTACCATTACACAAAAGCTAGGAAATACATGTTAAAATAAGAAATAATGATCTTTAAAAAAAGTAATCAAACTGGATTACAAAACTGAAAACTAAGGCCAAAAAGCGTCTAAGTCCTTTTTTATCTAAGAATCTACTAGTTAATATCTAATATGATGTCATCATAGGGGAAAAAAAGGCTATTTCTGTTTTTCAGTTCCTTGAAAGATGGTAATTTTCCTTTTTTTTTTTTAAGGGGAAAGTGAAATCTGGTAACAGAGGAGAAATATAATTTTTTTTTTGTTTTGCATGATTTTTAACACCCATGATTGGAGCTCAATCACAGTAGATTCTGTCACCAAAGTCCTTTCCCTGGACCCTGGGAAGAGAACAGAGAGGGAAGGCCTCACATTAATCAGGAAGGGGTTTTTGCTAATTTTATGATGGTAACACCCTTAGGGAGGTGAGTTCAGGGCTCTCAAACAAAGGCCAAAGTTTCTGGAGTGAAAAAAAATAGTTATTGGCTTCCCTAATGGTTGGATTCTGTGTCTACCTGTTCCTTTCAAACTGCCTTTTAAAAGACCATTAAAAAGTCAGTGATTAAGGGCAGATGTTGAACAGACTATGTCTCCAACACACCAGTTTTGGTTCATTCAGTTCCACACTGCTTTTTTTTACCAAAGGTGGCTTTCAGTGCAGTTCTTTTATGGTATCCACAGGCTGATATAATTTGTTCTTAAATTATTTTTTTCTCTCTTTTCTCCCTCTTTTGTACTTCTTTTCCCCTCAGTAGATGTTATTAACAGTTACCGGAACATTCTATAAACTTTCATTGACTTTACAGCACTTGAGCTCACAACTGGGATAGACCTCATGAGCCTCAGTTATTAGAGTCATCAGAAATAGGTCCGTTATTTTCTCAGTGTAAAGCTGGTTCAATACTACAGTTAACAAAACTGAAAAAACTGCAGGCACTTACTGCTACATCGCTGGGCTTGACATTTCTAAATAATCTTAGATTTTCCCTTGTCATGGCCACTGTCTCTCAAAGGTCCAGGCTCTAGGAAGTTTAGTCAGGAAATTACTCCTTTATGCAAGAGCCCACATAGAGTGAGTAAGGGTCAAATCTGGACCAAAAGGAGCTTCTCATAAAAAGTGAAGATTGTTGGTTATCTTTGTGGTATTACATAAATATAAAACTTAATATTATAACTCATGAACCTAAGCTACAATGTTTGCTGATGACTAAACTCTTGAGTTATAAATAAGACTTCAGTGAAACTCTGAAGTAATGCCTCACATTGGAAGTTTGTTAGGACTAGCTAGATAATGGCCTCATCCCTTTCTGAAACAGAACTGATACAGTAATGTACTCAGCACATTGCTTCCGTAGGGAACCCTAGAGCACAAAAAAGTTGTTTAAAAATGCTTATTATAGATGGTGTGGGAATCAGTCCAGATACAAAAGAGAGGGAACCTAACTATTATTTCTCTTGTACTTGATCTTGAGGTCTAGAAAGGAAAAACTTGGAGAAAAGTCACTTTAAAAACCCAGCAGGAGCCTTGTCTGACTAAGGTCTGCACTCGTAGGCCCATAATTGCATAAACTCTTAATTAAATAAGACAACTAATGACAACTGACTGACAGGAGCTAAGCAGAAGTAAAGAGCAGATGCTTTTTGGGACTCTGCCATATGTAGTCTTCATCCCACTCCAGCGGCAACTTCCCATATTTCCTTCTCTTCACTGCCGAATGCAGGTTCAAACCAATAGCTCACGATTCTTCCCTGGTCTGTCTTGGCTAATCCCTGAGATAAAGAAGAACAAGTCTTTTGTTCCCTGAGGAACAAGCTTTGCTGTGCTGGAGAGTAAAAAGAGAGTCAGGTAGGAGGGGGGTGACAAGGAGAAAGCAGACTTTTTCCAGCAGAGGAGAGGAAGAAGAAAATGGAGGCAGACAGGGGCAGGAATCCCCCCAAAAAGTGAATGATGTCAAAGAGACAGTAAGAGAAAACTGGAAGTGAAATATTTGGGAAATATAAGGGCCTGTTGCAAATGTCACAAATCTGTGTAAGTTTTTGCTAGTGGGGGCTGCTGTTAAAGAACTGATGGTCCTGAAGGCAAAGCAAAATCAGAGAATGGAAGAATGAATTGCCTGACAGACAGAATAAGAAAGGTGGATATAAGGTGTAAAAAGGGGGAAGAAAGGATTTTGGTGAAAACAAAGAAAAATCTAGTAATTGCTATTATCGAGGACAAATATTCCCACTGAAATGGCTCAAGCATGAGTGACCTAGGTGTTAAAAAGAGCAGAGGACCTGAATTAATGTATTAGGCAAATTAATTTTGGGAAAGGATTGCTAAAAATTAGTACCACTGCAACAGCATAAAAATATCCTATAAATTCCAATACTATGCGTATTTATATTTGTGTACTTAGAAGATTTTTAATTTCCTAGGTATGGATAGCAGAAAAAATTATTAGTAAGAATAGCACTGTCACTTCTGTTTGGGACAGCCAAGAGATTTTGTCATTAAAGAGTGATACAACATCAAGAAATAAAGCTATTCCAGAAGGCTGATAAGTACTAAGTACACAATCCAATACCTTGGAGCTTGTTCATCTTAAATTAAAAGGAAGGATAAACAAACAGGCTGCTAAATAATGTTTTCTAGCTCAAAATCATGGATTTGAGGTATATAAAGGAATTCAGAGAGGTCAGACTGAAAAGATTAATGTGTCAAAGTCTCTGGAATGATGTGAAGGAAGCATACAAGAATACCTGGAGTTTGTTGTCAAGCTCAAGGGAAATTCTGTAGGGGAGAGGTCTAGATTTAGCTGGATAACTAGACAGCTGGAACATGATACTAAGAAAAAACTGGAAACCTGTAAGGATGAAAAAAAGAGAAAAGATTCATCATCAAGGAATCTTATCAGGGACATCAGAAAGTAAGAAAGAAGATGATAATTAACCAAAGTAGAGATCATCCTGGTCAGTGATGAAGGGGTCAGAATAACTGCAGGTGTGGCTCACAGCCTAAATTAGCACTCTGCTTCTGTTTGCAGAAAATGGGACTTTGCTGAATATGTATCAGGATTAAGATGTCTATGATAATGATGGTATGGAAGTAGAAACTGAGGCATATGAAATGACTGGAAAAATTTAGGAGGTCAGTACCTCCTCATCAGGTACCTCCTTGGTGTAATGAGAGGGCTACCTGCTGGGATGAATTACCTCCAGGTTTTAGATTTCTGACTACCAAAACATAGGAAAGCACACAAATGAGTCTGGTAGCAATGACTTTTACTAGAAGTCCAGCGTTGTATGGCATCAAAAAAGGTTCATGAAGCACTAACTATTCAGAAGGAAAAAGTTATCTTGGCAGCCGCAGTTAAATTACGTTGACCTCTGCAGTGTGCAAAACTTGGAACATATTGTCAAAGAAAAAGCAATTAAGACTAGAGAGGCAAATAGAAATTGGCATGAAATGCAAGAACAAGAAGTTCTTGCTAGTAAGGACTGATAAAAGAATCTTCTACAAATGAAAGTTTCATGAAAAGGAAATGACAGTGGAGGAGAAAAGTTTGAGTTCATCAAGATGGGTTATAAGTTATCGGTGTGATGTAGCCCACAGAAAGGAAATACAATTAAATATATCAGAAGAATTTGCAGGAAAGTAAGAAGTATTAATGTGGGGCCCTAGAAAATTATTGTGAAGAGTACTACATATATTGTGATCATCCATGTTCAAGAAAACAGAATTTGTATTAAAAGGAGTAGAGACTGCTCAGAGAAAGGGCAGAATTTTCTGCAAACAGTGACTAACAGAATATGGTTTAATAGTCTCAGTAAACAAAGACTGAATGACACACACTTGATCCCTGTGTGAGAGACCTTCACTTCCTTCTCCGCTTTTCTAGAGCGAAAACTGTGGGGGAGTTTCTAAAGCTGAAAGATAATATTGATATAAAAAAATAGCTCTGGGCTGTGCACAAGTAAGTTTAGGTTGGAACTAAGAAGGTATTCTTTAATAAAACGAGACTTTGAACAACCTTTTCAGTAAGAAGAGGGCTGAGAAAACTCAACAGTTTTCAGAACAGAATGTGGTTGCTTTATGAAACTATTCAACCCAGCTGCTTGGCATAGTTGAAGACTCATGAGTTTTTCCCTTTTGAT
>VZTV01001041.1:0-12212 GCA_013400875.1 Anhinga rufa | reverse complement strand
CAGTCTGTGTGATCATCCTGCTTATTGCTCTAGCCACAGCTCAGATGGAACGTAATCAGCTCAAAAGCAGAAACTTACAGAAATATCAGCACCATCATATGTATGTACTTAATAGTAATTGTACTGTTTGTTGTGACTGCATTCTGCTATTTGCATTTATCTCATGTTCCCTGCCTTGTTTCATTTTTCCTAACAATTTTTGAACTTTGCACAGAAACAATTTAGCAGTGTTTCTGCTGTCAAATCTGGGGAAGAAGTTTAAGCCCTCAAAATGTAATGCCAGTTCTTGTTGGTCTT
Source organism: Anhinga rufa (assembly GCA_013400875.1). Taxonomy (NCBI): domain Eukaryota; kingdom Metazoa; phylum Chordata; class Aves; order Suliformes; family Anhingidae; genus Anhinga; species Anhinga rufa. The sequence continues at coordinate 11,915 of VZTV01001041.1, read as the reverse complement.
GAAACAGGGTCTGTATATGAATGCCTAGGCCTGGTGCATTGTACCATAAACAGGCACCACTGAAGAGTTTGGGAGTTAATGCTCTTCGTGTCTATATTTAAATGTGGAGGGCTTCTCTGGTATCTTTCCTGTGGGGATTAATTTAATAATCATTCTATGATGGGCTGGCGAACAAGTTCCTGTGCAGTAAGCCAGTGCGTGTACACGTGCTGAATGCCAGTTTCTTTGTAAAAATTAAAATGTGTATTCTTATCTTGCAGAATAATTAAGGGAATTTCTTCTTCTCATTGAAGGTTCAACAGGATAAGGCTAAATTGCTCCAAACTCAGAATTTATCTAGAGTACATAATATTCTGCTATTTGAAATATTAGCTTTACTAACTGCTATTCTTTGGTGTTCTCTAATGGTACTGTTAACAAACTTGGTCTAATCTAAAAAATAAGAATGTTATGAGGGACTTTAAGGACAGAGAACCAATTTTCTTCTCCTTTAGACACTTGATTATAGTAATCTGTGCAGCTGCAGAAGAGATCCACCTCAGAATCCATGAAACATGCATTACATGTGACACAGAACACTCCCTTGTGAACTGGAAGATGAATGTTCAAGGCCTTCTTCCAAAGTGGGCAGGGGGTTAAGCTCAGCCCAGAGCATCTCCTAGAGCTCTGGGAGTACTTAGACTTTTTAAGTCTTTTTAGCCTTTTTACTGTCTCCATTTGATTTGAAGTATCATCCTCCACATTAATCCGAAGTTCAGGAAAGGGTTTTCTGGCTGAGAGATGCTTTGTCCTTCACATTACCTCTAGCTTGACTTTTTTGTTGTTGGTTAACTTGGTTGGCTACTTTATGGCAGGCCACATTTTTAATTTTCTTAATATGTACTGTATAGGAAGTCTGGGCACATAACTTGTAGTTAAGAAGGATTTTTCAATGCTGAAATTAAGCACCTTGAAGTCCTCTTGCAAATTAACGCAGCATGCATTTTCTTGATACTCCTTCCTTCTTTGACAACAAGTAGGCAACTTGTGGGCCTCTTTTTGCTTTAATTTCTTTGATGGCTTTGATTTTTCACAGTTTCTGTGATTATTTTGGAATACGTTATATGTGGAATCATTTTCACTTTCTTCCTAGAATCAAAACTCCAAAAGAAGCAGTCAGGGTTTTTAACTAAGAAACACAGCAAAACTGAGTCCTCTGTATGTTTCCCAATTGCTCTCATTCTTCTGCCAGAAGAAGAGAGGGAGAAAAATCCAATCAAATATAAGGTGATTCAGCCTTTCCTGGGATCGCAGAGATAAAGCTTTAGATGTATCTTTTCTGTATCCAGAATCAAATGTTTGTCCTGGAGTTTGTCTTGAGCAAAAGGAAATCTTGTCTGCAGCACTGGAGATGACATAAGTTAAGATATCATGAAGCCAGTGCTCGCTATTTCTGTGAAAGCTGCTGTCCAGCTGGATATAAAAAGGTAGGAAAATCAAAATACTGGACTATACTTGGGGCATAGACAAATTTTTCTTGGATTTCTCATTTGTGGGGTTTTTTTTACCCTTTTTTTTTTTTGCACTTCTTCCAAACACTTTTAATCCAAATACTTTTTTTGCTCTAGCAAATGGATTACTTGTGGATTCAGGAAACTGCATTTTAGCTACACTGTGAAGATTCTCCTGTTTCTCTTTTAGATCATATTAACTCCTCTTCCATAAGGAAGTTGTCTTCCACTGGCAGACTGTAAACACAATAAAAAGTAAATTATATTTTTTATGTAATAAAAATCTAGTATTCCTATAAAAATTATGTATATTTTGAGGTACTGAACAGCAGCTTAAACAAATTGATTTTTAGCTCCAGTTTCCTTCAATTAACTTCAGCCAAAGGAAGAATGACATAAACGTGTATTTTGTACACCTTCTCAGTCCAATCTTATAGAATAATAACCTTTCATATTGAGGTTTGTGAAGCCTGAGGACAGCTCATTTTCAGTCACCTCAAGTAATTTGAGAGTAACATGGTGTAATTTAAATAAGTTATGTCAGATCATCAAAAGATACATATGTATCTTCTTTTATAAAAGCCAAGATCATTGTCACTAATATTTTATGTTTAGAGTTTGTAAAGTAGGGATTAGCAATTTGATCTCGACAGTCATTGACATATGACAGGAATATAAAGCAGGAGATTTCTCTGGAGCAAACATGTTCAAGAGTCTGTCTAGTGTACCAGGTCTACTAATTATGTATTTCACTATTAGGCAAAATAGTATTAAAATCATAGCCAACAAGGATGTTCTCTAAATCTACTTTTAGATTTGCCAGTTTTGATTTTACTCTGTCACTTCCATGGCAAAATTCTATCCAAATATGAAGTAGAAAATTATCATACTTAAAGGTTTTATTTCTGGCATTTTACAAATCTCTTCATCTGTTCCCAGCTCTCACCTGTATGAAGAATTCATACTTGCAAACATCTGCCTTAAATGGTGCAACTGTTAGCCTTGCATAGCAAATTTCAAGGGTTTGTCACTTGGATCACACAGTTCTCTCTAAACAGTCATTTGTATGCAGTGTGTTATATGTTTTGATATAGAGCCAAATTCTGAAATCAAGTGCCTCACTACCACTTCAGTCTAGACCTGTTCTTCTGGAAATGACATGAAATGATGATAGCATAAATTTGAGTAGCTTGGGGTGCAGGGATTAATTTTTAATAAACTTGAACCATAAAAAATAGGAAATATATGCAATAGCAAAAGTGAACAGAAAGAGGGAAATTATGATGGGTTTTAGAAAAGCATAGAATGTGAAGAAATTATAGTACTGTGAGGCACATGTGAACGTTAGTGTTGCCTGTAAAAGAAACAAAAACCAGCATACAGAAGGGGACACTGAGTTGTTTTGTAAAGTCATAATGTGAATGGATGGCATGGATGGAAGATTGAAAGCAAACAGTTACTGTTGCCTTATACTAAATAAAACATTTTTAAAGGGGACAGCCTATGCTGAGTTTTATACAGAGAATATGCTATTTTGAAATTAAGGTATAAAATATTAAATTTATGTGCTAGAACAGCATCAGTAAATTCTAACAGATGTAGTTATAATAGAAAGAAAAGAAAAGGTGGCTGTGTTATTCTGAAAATGGTGTTATTGCTATCCTTTATTCAAATAAGTATATGATAAGATGGGAAAAGCATGAACACTTCCAGAAAAAGATTTAAAAAGTTGCATAAGTAATACTCCATTTTTGCTGTGGTATTCTCTCAAGTGCTTCCTGTATTACATGCAGAATTGCAAGAAGAAGCAGAGGGCCAAAGTTTCATCATATGGATGAGAAAATAGTACAAGAATGTGAGGGACCTATGCTTCTAGAATAGAAGAATTCTTTCTAGGGGGACAGAATTTATTTGAACCTCAAAGAAAGCAGGTAATGTATCAGATGAAGACATTGTACTAAGTTTTTTAAACCCTTTGAGGCTGAGTTATATCTGAGGTTTTAAATTCAAGAGTGAAGGAAGGCAGGTAGTTTTGAAAAAGCACCTTTCAAAATGATGCATTCCCCTAGGTAGTTTTTGTATCTCTGAAGAAAAGTAGAGTTAGAAAATTTTTATCAAATAGGAAATTTGAAAGGACAGAACAAACAGTGCCATTATTATTAGACACAGTAAAGAAGAAAAAGGACATGCTTCTATAAAAATATATTTTTTTTTGTACAACTAGTAGAATCCCAAGAAAAACAATGGGGAGAATATGAATATATAGTTTGCAGTTTTTTAGAAAATAAAAGAAAGCTGACACAGTGAAACAGTAGGATAAAGACAGTTCTTGAAAAGAAAATACATCCTTCAAAAAGTTTTGCCCAAATGAGGAAAATAGAAAACATTATAAAATGTGAGAAGTTACATTAAAAAATGCAATGAGGAAGACCAGAAAGGGCAATAGGAATAAAGATATGAAGGTATAAATATCTGCTAAGAAACATTTTCCAGATCACAAAGTCAGCTAGAGATTGGAGGCATACAACTAGGATTAAAGGAACATTTAGCAAAGACTTAATACAGGAGATCTTGCAAAGCCAAGACAGATTTTTTTCTTGTAAGACACATCAAATGATTTGCCCCAGATTTAGGTAATAGTAGAAAAGCTTAATAAACAAACACATAAAGTGGACAAGGACAATCAACAGAACAATTCTAAAGGAGCCCAGAAATTAAATAGATGAATCACTAACTCCGAAATGTGAGCTTGCCAGGAAGCAGAGATTTGTGGTGTTCTATATACTAGAAATGATTTGGAAAAAAAAAAAAAGTTTGGTGGCACTAAGCTATTCATGGCATTAAAGACAACCATGTAAAACTGCAAAGCTGCAGAAAGTGATAAAATAGCAGATGAAATCTAAAATGAAATGCAAAGTGATGCACATGGTGGGAGGGGAACAAGCTTAAATTTGCATGATAGACTCTGACTGAATATTGCTGTGTTGAAATGAGGTCTTCGGGCAAAAGTAAACAGTTGTATGAATATGCTAGCTTGATGTTCAGGGGTCAAGGAGGAAGCTGAAATGTTAGAAGTGTGTGGAAAACAAGAGAAAACAAAACAGAGACTGTCATTATGCTGGTGTGTACATGCCAGGACCACCCGCATGTTGAGCAGTGTGGGAGGTTCTGGTCGGACATCTTGCAGTGTACCCATTTTTGTTAAATAGACGTAGTATCCATTCAGTGCCAGGAGGATATGCACACGTTTGAGAACTTGCAGTGTACTACAGCTATTTTAAGTCAGTTCCTCCATTAAAAAGAAAGCATCCTTAGAACAGCCATTATCCAACAGGCAGAAACCTGGGGCTAGCTGTGCCTGGCCTCAGCACTCTTCACCGTGTTGTGCGTAGCATCAGGTCATGCACGGTATTCTCTCACACATGTAATAGTCAAAGAGTTTGTAAAAGAAGAAAGCCTTTCCAAATATGGTGGGATGGAGCAGGTTCAGAAGAGTGACAGGGATGATTCAGGATGAGAAATCATTAGACTGGCCAGGGCAGTTTAGGCTGTAAAAGAGACATCTGAGGGAGAATAGTGGCTGTCCCTCAGGGGCGTTCCTGGTGTGTTGTGGGTGCAGTCCCCTAAGAAACGTGTCCCTGCTCTGTCACGCGTTGCCCATGGGCCACAGTCCCCTCAGAGGGGCACTCTTTGGGGCAAAGTGCCTCCCTTCTGCAGCCACACCTCCTGCAGCACCCCCAGCCACCCTTGGAGTGCAGCGGGTGCCCTGGTCCCCTCTGACCAGCTGAGCCCTGGGGCCTGCAGGGCTGCGGGCAGCACTTATGGAACCGGCCTGAGCCGGGTGTGACTGCCTCCGGGCAGCGCATGGCTGCCTCCCACACAAAGCACCGCTGCTGCTCTGGCTCCTTAAACCCTGTTGTTTGTGCCCAATAACCCACATAAAAAAAGGTAGGTGAGTGGTGACGGGCCGGGGGAGTCAGTGGTGATGGGGAACTACAATGGCCTCCACTGTGCTGTTCGCAGGGTAGTTCCCAGCCTGGTCTGGGTCTGGCCTGCTGGTGTGCTCCCAGGCAGCTATGGCAGTTTGGGAGCTAGGGCAGGCAGGCTCTTTGCCCCCTCCACACATGGTGCACATGTTGCAGCCCTGTTTTGAGGCTAAATTTAATGTTTTGGATGCAGGCTGGCAGGCCTGGGTGCCAGACAGACCTCCCAGGTGTGTCTAATTTGTCAGGCCATACATGGACTGATGCAACCCAGTATCAAAGGTATGTTTCACTTAAGTATGAAAAGGACTCCTTGACAATGAAAGATGATGTTCTTTTAGTTAAAACTTTATTTAAGTAGAAGCTAACATTACATTATCAAAAATTTTGATACTGACATGCGGAAAGCGGACTCCATAATCTATAAGATTGTAAAGTAGGTATGTTTATTCAGCGCTGGGCAGCACGGGGGGGTGGGTAGTTGCTTCAAATTTATACAGTCAAGTGTTACATGTACATAAGGTTTACTAACACGCCTATACATATGCATGACCTGTCCCCGCTTCGTATTAAAATTAGAAGTCCCTTCCAACTGCGCTTGGGCAGTGCTTTCTGGTGGTGGTCGCAGGGGGTCGTGGGGATGAAGGCTGATGACTCTTCTTCGTCACCTCTAAGTAACCCCTTGTCACCTCCAAGTAACCCCTTGTTTTGCGCAGACTCAGGTCGTCCTTGGCTCTTATCCAAATCACAGGCGCCACAAAAGCTGCCACCCCCACCAACCTACCCAACAGTCAACAAATCACCAATGAATGCCCCATCCACCCAGACAGTCAAGTCAAATTGCCAGTCAATTCAATCCCGTCAAAACAACCCATCCACCAAGACTCTCTTAACCCCTTCTCTCAATACCTAATGCTACTCTTATTTCCTCTCTGCCAGAAGAGGTGGAGGACCAGAGAAAAAATACTTTGTGGTTTACTCTCTCCAATATTTTCTATCTTCTTTTGATATGTTTTTAGCATGAGAAAAAATTTGAAGAAAAAAAATGCTTTTACTGTTTAAAGAAAAAAAAGGAAAAATGTTACGTGATTGTAAAATAAGATGAGATTCTTCTCAGTGTGTTAAAGGTGAACACACACTTCTTTTCTTGTGGTCACGCTTGGTAGTTAGCCTTGTACATGTAATAGGGCTGCACATACTTTAGGAAAGGCCTATCTTGTTTTGTTCAGTCTTGATACAATCCCTAGGACTGAGTCAGCCCAAGTCCCTGGCTGTGAGTCCTCAGTGCTGACACATAAAAGTCACGAATAAAATACTAACAATTGGTCTGTAAGTTTATAAATGCAGTTATGAAATACACAGTCATAAGAAAAATATATTTAGTGGAAATATTCTTACCCAAAATTGCTTCCTCAAGCACCCTCCCCAGCCTCAACGCCTGACTAAGTTCCCCAGCTTTCATGTCTCTGTCTTCCTGTTCTAAAGCATTTTTCTGGGGTAAGTGCTGGGCAGTTACTTCTGGGTGGATGGAAGTTATTTGGGAAAAAAAAAGAAAAAAAAAAGGAACTAAGTAGACTTTAGTGTCCCCCTAGAGGTCATGCTGAATTCTGCTGAAATCACATTCCCTGTCTCCAGAACACCAGGCTTTATAACTTTATCCAAAGAAAGAGATAGATAATCTAACAACAGAAAAATCTTTGCATTCCTCTATGCTTTATAACCCGCTACAGTAATTTTACTCCTTTTTTTTTTTTTGTTAAAAACCCAGCATCCTGCTGGTTAATCTCTGTTATCCAATACACAGCTGTGATTAATGACATTTCTAGTAGTGAGTCCTCAGAATTGTCTGACATCAATACTTGCATTGTATCACTGCAGTAATATACCTTCTCAAAGAACTTCTGAGAATAGAAGGCTTCTCCTTCTTGCATAGACTGCAAAAATTTCCTGAAAACTTGTTCTTATAACCTGCATTTCAATTGTTGGAGAAAGTATATAAGAAAGTAATTCTCCAGTGTTACTTAATTTTGTTTTAGAGCATCTTGGGAATTTACATCTCAAAAAAAAAAAGGATACAGTACTTAACAATCAAGGGCTGACAGTAAAAATATTGTTAGCTGATTGCTGGATTAATGATTAGTACTTGCAGAGGAATTATTGTTAAAGTCAATAAAGGTAAATATGATTTCCCTCTGAAAAATTAAAGAAAAATGGTTGAAAATATAGTTTTCTGCAAGTGTGACAAGAGTTCGTGTCCGTTATACTGAAATTAAATTTTGACATTACCTGGATCAATGTCAAAATTCCTATTTTCTCAACTGGTGATATTGTTTACTTACCATTCATGCTAACAGAAGAGGTTAGTGTAGGAACAGGAAATTCCAAAAAAGCACTAAAATACAAAACACTTATGAATGAATTTGGTCTATTTGCTATGTTTAAATGTTATTTTTATGCAGTCTTCAGAGATGTTAATGTTGTATACAGTATATTTCTCCAGGGAAGTCCCTTGCAGTTCTGAAACACTGGCTTTTATTGCAGTGTTTTTAAACTTTGGAGAATAGAAAGGAAGTAGAATTTATTAGCTTTTCAGTTTAATAATACAAATAAGGCTTTCTTCTCTTTTTTTTTCTTATTTTTTTTCCTTGACTGAAGTAGCATTAAAATTTTTTTTTGTAAAACATTGATGTAATTCCTTGCTCTGCATTCAGCCAAATGTAAAGAATGTGGAATGTTCACAGTCATGCTAGTTATGCTTTTTTAAAAGCAGTATGAATGTACATAAAAAGAAATGTTATATACATTGTCTGATACTGTGACATTCTGTATAAGTTCCGCTGTATTAAAACAAATTAAAATACCTAAGATTTTGTTAGAGTCATTTAGTTTTCAGCATCAGTTTCCGGATATTTGTTTTCTGTAGAACGATGGAACTAATTTGCTTTAAACATTACCTTGCACTTCATTATTTAAATTGCTTTCTCTCTGTTCTGAAAAAATCCATGGTTTTGAAAAATGCCTGTAATGTGAAGTGGGCTATATAGAAAACATATACTGAACAAGAGGAGGTAAGAGCTTATACTAGCTAGGCATGTTTGACTGATTTCTGGGTTATGCTTTACCAGACGGTTAAGGAAAACAAATGGCCAGTAGCATGACAATAGGAATATATTTGGCCTTGAATATGCAAGTATTTATTTGCACAGGTCTTTCTTAAGTATAGATTTCTCATATGTCAGTAATAGCTTATACTTACAAGCTGGTTTTTCCTACTCAACCATAATAACTAGAGAAATACAGTGTCTTGCTTAGCATAGGAGGGATGAATAAAAATTTAGCATGTATTCTGGAAGAGGTTGGATCTAAATGCATTCTTATTTTGGGACCTCTTTCCTCCTTGTGCTTTTGCCTTTCTTTCACATCTGTTCCAGTTGTCTAGGTCTTTCACAGCCTGTTGCTTTTGAAAATTTTATCAGTGTGGCTTAACAGATACACTGGAGTCTCTTTGCTCTTTTGTTTTGGCTTCTTTCTTTTGTATGCTCTTGTGCTGGGGAAGAACAATGTCCCTAAACAGCAACTCCAACTGAAATTAAACAAGCCAACATTAGAGTGTTCCAGAATCAGTCCTGGCCACTGAATGAGTCATACACCGCAGAGAGAAGCTCAGGCCTTTTGGATTTTTATCCTCAGTCACTGTAAAGGGACCGTGCTTTGCTTGTCTCTGAGATTAAAATCTGTAAACAACATACTTTTTCAGACCAGTGCCAGGTCTCTTATAGCAGATCAGAGAGACAGGCAGATCATTCAAGAGATCTCTAATCCTGTATGATGATGTGCTTCTTTTCCTATCTTTTTAATTGGAAATGTTTTGGCTACCTTATCAGCCTGGAACTGCTCAGAAATAAAGATGTGTCAGAGATAAACAGTAAGAGTTCTTCATCTCTCATGCATATGGATGTTGGGTGGCAACAGGGAGTAAGCCATATCTTAAGTCCTTGTTACACCTTTTTATAGAAATATTTTAGGCAGTGATTGGCAACATAAATCACTGTTTAAAATCTTTCTAGATTGTGAATGTTGCCAAATGATAAAGTGTAGCATTTGTATTGTTGTCAATCAGAAATGAAAAAAACCTTAAGCCTAGAGCTATATTATATTAAACACAGCTCTGATGCAGATACAGGTGCCTTTAGAGTCAGACTTAGTAAAATAAGTAGTACCATCATCTTGCTAGCTGCCAGCAGTCTGATCCCCAAAATCACTTAATTCTGAATTCATATATTGAAATTCCTTTGCTCAGGTATTAGATAAGTATCTGAGGTAAACAAACTTAAACTATGTATTTAAGAGTGAGCAAGCACAATATGTAGGCATGCAGAGTGTTAACTCCTCATGGAAGACAATGTCCTCACCTTAGTTTCTGTTTGTTAAATGCCTGGTAGAGGGTGGAAAGGGAACTGTTGTAAATAAGCATTAAACATTGCAGGTTGATCATGGTCAAGTCATAAATATTAAAACAATGTAAGAGCTTCCTGGCTAGTTCAATGCATGCCTCTGCAAATTGTAGTAAATGTTTTTGAAAAATAAATAAAATTAAAGGAATGTAAGGCTATCTGGCAAAAAGAAAGAGTGCAAGTCCATCCAGTTGTGCAACAAGGATTATTTTACAGTGTTCTTTAGCTCTTTTTAAAGAAAATATGCTACTTCTGTGAAGAGAGAGACATACACACAAACAAGCAACCAAAGAAAGAACAATATCCTAGGTGTTACAGAACTTCTCTCACTTACTTTTAAAATCTTCTGATTCACCCTGGAATCTGCTCGACCAGTCTGGCCAAAATTTTTTTTGTTTTTAATTTCTCCTCTTTGAATATTTCTCTGGTATTTTTCTGTTCTGAACTTCTTAGCATTTCCTGAAATCAATGGTAGTATTTTGCTTTGTGCGAATATGCTATTTTACTCAATGGACCTGTACTCCATGCAATATCTTGAAAGAGTAGTGAAAACATACAGCTAGAAACAACAGAAATAGGAAGTTGCTTTTATTTATTTTGTCATCTCTAAATCTCCTGTTCAGAAAAATAAAAATGTTTTGTAATTGTGCTCAGTAGGAATATTTGCATTTTAATTGTCCTCTATCGTTTAAAAGCTAAGCAATATCAGAAAAATCTGAAATTTGAAGTCACTAGCTTTTCTGTCCATCTTTGTTGTGTTTGTTTCTATATAAATAGTAATTATTAAGGCTTAATGACTAAGATGATAAAATAAGTGTATATATATATGGTTCTGCTTGAAGTCCACTATGAATACCTTCTGTTTGCCCTATTTCTTTGGCTAATATTTTGGTCATACTTGTCATGTTCAACAGGAATAAGGTTCATAGTGCTTTGAACGAAAACTTGGGAAGCTTTAAAGGTCTAAAAGTAGGGCATCTGTCTGTATGACTCATGTCCGTGTTATAAATAAACTGCACCAGTCTGGCTGCTGGAAGCACCTCTGGGCTAGTTCAATGAGGTCTCTTCTTGCGATGTCATGTGACGGTTCTAGGTATTACATCCACAGAAAAACAGTGATCAGGGAATGTTCTTCAGCTTCTTTAATCAAATGTACATTGGGCAAGAAGTACTCTCTTCAAACTTCATCCTAGCAATGAATAAATAGCCTTTGTTTTTCTCTTGTATTCTATAAGAGCTCTGCTATCCTACTTTCTGGCTGTGGTATGGATTTGCACATTGTAGATGTTCCTACAACATTACTGAAAGTGTGTAAAACAGAAAGTCTATTAATATGTGAAAGAAATAATTGACCCCTGTTTAATGTGCTACTACTGTTTTCCTGAGTTAAAGCCATAAACTTGTACCTTGGTTTCATATGTAGACCCAGATATTTTATGTGACTTCTGTGAATTTTGTCTAAATGCATTAACTAGTTTAATTAGCTAAGTATATTTTTCTCTAGTGTGTATTTTGAGCATTACTAGAATGGATTAAGCAATGATTTATTTACTTTTGTGTCTATTTCATCCTGTAGCTATTTTAAATAGAAAAAGTATTGTGAAAATACTCTTTTGTGGATACTGATTTTTATGTAGAGATGACAAGTAAAAGACTTGTCACTGAAAATTCTTTTTTATTTCCACAAAACTTAGATAGAGATAGCTTTTATACACCTACATATAGTCATGTATGTTAGATATAGCATATGAGTAGTATATAAGTAATTTATAATAAGGTAGTTTTCTAGGAATGCAAGTTCTCTTAAGGAAAGCCTATGACAATATCTCACAAATTGATTAAGATCTTGTGGGTTTTTTCAATGCAGTCTCCACTACTCACCTCTTGTGTGCTCCCAAATCTACTGATGTGATTCTTAGGTTTCTCACACAAACACTCTATCACCTACGTGCAGAAATAATACACATATTGTGTTTGCTTCTTTCAGT
>VZTV01001040.1:0-38939 GCA_013400875.1 Anhinga rufa | reverse complement strand
CACCAGCTCCCTCAGCACTCGTACGTGCACCCCATTGTGGCCCATGGTTTTGTGAGGATCCAGTTTGCCTAGGTGATCTCTAACCCAATCCTCCTTAGCCAAGGGGAAGTTCTCCTTTCTCTAGATTGTCTCTCTCACCTCTGGGGGCTGGGATGCCTGGGGGCCAGCCTTAGCAGTAAAGGCTGAAGCAAAGAAGGCATTCAGTAACTCCACTGTCTCTGCATCCTGCATCACCAGGGCACCGACTTCATTCAGCAGTGGGCCCACAGTTTCCCCAGTCTTTCTTTTACTACTGATGTATTTGAAGAAGTCCTTCTTGTTATCCTTGACATCCCTTGCCAGGTTTAGTTCCAACTGGGCCTTGGCCTTCCTTGTTGCATCTCAGCATACCCTGACAACGTTCCTATATTCCTGCCAAGTGGCCAGTCCCTTTTTCTACAGAGCCAGTGTCCCAAATTGAGGCCCTCTATGAGGCTAATGGACCAGCTTGAAGTGTATAAAAACCTGCTGAATTTTTCAGTCATTAGCTGGAAAAATGCAACAAAAGTAATCCAGGGCTAAAATCAGACTTACTACAGGCATGAGAAGAGAAGAGAAGAGAAGAGAAGAGAAGAGAAGAGAAGAGAAGAGAAGAGAAGAGAAGAGAAGAGAAGAGAAGAGAAGAGAAGAGAAGAGAAGAGAAGAGAAGAGAAGAGAAGAGAAGAGAAGAGAAGAGAAGAGAAGCCTTGACAGTGGAATAGAAACTCCTCACTAGGAAAAGAAGTAGAACGAAGCCATGCACTGCACTGAAGAATGAGGAGAAAAGGCAAGGAAAATGTGGTTTAGCAAAGCAGAAGAAAGAGACAACCTACAGAAAAAGGAGTGGAGATAACCAGGAATTCCAGCAGCAGGAAGGATGAGAATGTTATAAAGAAGAATATGGGTGAATGAAAGTTAGAATGACAGAAAGTGTTTGACTGGAGACTGTGATGAGGGACTCTTGGAAATCTCTCAGTATGTCCGTCATGCAAATGGATATGGAGAGAAGGGGATGCGCTACATCTGAGAGCAATGATACAATATTTGAAACTTTTCCTTGGTTTTCAATAAAGGCAGCAAACAGAACGTGGAGAACACAGAATACCAAAGAGGAATGATACAAATTTTTCTGAGCTGAAAATAGTTGGAAGTGGAGAGAACTAGGCATAAGTAGTGTATCTGCTTGTCCTGTTCTTACTGTTCCTGAGCCATCTGCTTATGGCAATGATTACAGAGAGGATCCTGGCCCAGAGACAGCCTTGGTCTGATCCAGTACAACCCTCCTCATGTTGTTGCATGAGTGCAGAAATGACAGTGCCTGAGGTAGAAGCAAAATGCAAAGAGCTTAATGCAATTAAGTTGGTGCAGGCTAGCTCCTCTCACACTGAGATGACAAGGCATGAAATCACAAGTCTGAGAGTACAGATTTTTAATGAATCTATCTAAGGAGGGGTGGAGCTATGTAATTGGGGTATAACAAGGATATATTATATGTAAGAGGGGTACAAATGGTTCCATTAGTCTGACCTTTAACAGTATATAAGGCAATAGAATTAATATGGAAGGAAAGAATAGAGAATTTGGAGTAAATATGAAATGGAATAAAATAGCACGTTTACCAAAGGTGGGCTGTGTCCAAATAATCTCATATCTTTTTTTGATAAGAGAAAAGTTGTGGTTTCCCTTAACAAGAAAAGTATGGTAAAGGTAATCTAGCTGAAATATTGTAAAGCTATTGCTATAGTGCCTTTAGGAAACATTTAGATACACCAGAAAAGTTGTTATTAGTACAGATGAGTACCGTGGAGAGGAAGACTGTGCATTTTGGAGTATCAAAGCAATCTTGGATAAGGTGAGAGCTTACATTTTGAAATGACAGGGAGAAACATGAGTGTATCAGCCCATGAGTTGTGATATGACTATGAGAAGAGAAGTATATTGCTGGAATATATTGTGTAAGGGATAGCAAAGAAATACTGTTTCTGTTATGTGAGGTGGGGTGATACCTTATCTGGAGTAGTACAGGGATATATGATTTTATCACCCCTTTTCAAAGATGATAGATTACAAGCCTGCATAGATATGGAAAAGAATATAAGAACTAGAAAGCTTGAATGCAAGAGAGTAAAAAATCTTAGCATATTTATCTGGTAATGCAAAGGTAGAGAGGGAATCTGAGGTAGCTAACAGAGAGGGAGAAGAATTACTAAGGTAGAGGATAGTGTAGACAGATATACACATGGATGTGAACCAGTTAGGAATATGTTAAAGCTGGAACTTACTGCAGTAGAACAGTCTCTAATCCCTGAAGTAGAAGTGGTTGAACAGTTTCTTAAAAAGCCCAAACAAAATTTATATGTAGCAGAGAAATGTGCATTCCTGCATCATGTGAGGTCCTGTCTGACTTGTCTGTCTCACTATAGCATTACCCCTTCCTGGTAATATGTTTGGTGAGACAGCCCATCCCACAGGGTCATAATTATAACTTGGAAGCTCTTGGATGACCACAGTTATTTTTGAAATAACAGCTGAAATTCAAATGCAATTAACCTTCACATTATTCTTCAGCTATTGCTAGTCATCCCAAGAAATGGATGGGTTGTTACCAACTCCCTTGTCTTCAACCTACTGTTTACAAGTATCAGAATTAATATCAAACAGTGAAAATGAACAGATGAATACAATTCTGGAAATTAGTAACTACTTGACAGGATTCAACCTGGGGGACTTTACCTGGGATTTGCAGTGGGTGTGACAACACCCCTTTACCATGCTTTTTTCTCTGCAAGCCAGGAGCTCTTCTAGTACAGCCAGTACATGTATTGCAGTACATGTATTGCCAGAGATACGAGCAGTTACTGAACTGGTTTTAGGGTGGGGTTTGTCTTCTGGATATGCAATTATATATCAGCAGAAGCTTTTTCTCATGGAGTTACACATTGCAACTGGTCAGCTGCTGAGAGGCAAATATGAAGCAATTAGTGTTAATGAATAGTAGAGCAAGACCAAGACATTTATTTTCAAAGTACTAGCCCATTATCCATCTTACATATGATTCCATTAACATTATTGCTGTTCTAAAAATAATTTATGCACAGAAATAAACAAAATTAATTTGTTAGCTGATAAGCTCTCATTATGTTTGGCTAGCTAGCCCAGAGTTGGCCTACAACAAAAAACCATGAGTTTCAAACACATATTTAAAAAAAAAAAAAAAAAGGATAAATTAGGCCTATCACTTCCACTGAAGATTTATTTCAGTAACAAAACCTGGAACAGGACACGATCCAATGAGAAAATAACATACGCTGATCCAGTTTAATGCCAAAACTGTAGTTATTCATGGCTGCATTGCTAACAGCATAGCTACCTAACAGAAAAGCTGACTTAAAGCTCTTTTGATTCATCTGGAGAGTTTCTTGTATTGCAGAAAAAATTCAATTGAAAAATACATTGTTTCTGTATTTACAGGTTTTTTTGTTTAAAGCCTGCTTTCCTCTGACAAACAAAAAAAAAATATAAATGAGGCAGGGTCTAGCATTCATCTGTGGGAACACATAAAGTAAGCCTTGTCTTGTGATCTTCAGTCCAGAATTATGTCTCAGGTTGGAAATTCAGAATGCTTGCAGTGCAACTTTCCTTGGATGTGTAAGAGAACAAAAGCTGTGATCCTGCTCATGTCTGTATGTAGGGTACAGCACTGCCATTTTTCCCCAGCTCCTTCCAGTAGGAGGTACACGTTAAAATGGAAGAAGGATCTTTGCCTGCATATTAGGTGAATGGAAGACAGCCTAGCTAGCTCACCTGATGAACCAGCAGGGCTCCAGGGGATCTGTTCATTATACCTTGTAACTATGACTTTCACAATGTTGGAGAGAAAAATTTTTATTGTGCTTCTCTTTTTCTAAATCAAATTGTAGCCTTTTCAACATTTAACCTCTGTCAGTTAAGCTTACTCAGAGCAATATGCTGGTGGCAGCCAATGACATTTTTATAGTCATGATCCCAGTACTGCTGGACAAGTGTTAGCAAAGGCGAATTGCATTTTTTTTAGGGAGTGTTTTAAAGAAAGACAGCATCACCTCTTGACGTGCAGATGTGGTGCTTAGGGACATGGTTGAGTGGTGGCCTTGGCAGTGCTAGGTTTATGGTTGGACTCGATGATCTTAAGGGTCTTTTCCAACGTTAATGATCCTGTGATTCTAAAAGAATAGAGGTACATGCCTAGCAGGCTGGTTTCTTCAAAAAACGTCTAGGCGTGACACTTCAGGACATGGTTTAGGAGGCATGGGGGTGTTGGGTTGATGGTTGGACTTGATGATCCTAGAGGCCTTTTCTAACCTTTATGATTCTGTGATTCTTATTGTGGCAGAAGCAATAATGACAACTTGAAGTCAAAAGAGAGAAGTCCCGGCAACTGAGAGTATTGATTTGTACCTGAAACGTTTCAAGCATGCTCTTTCTCTCCCTTTTTATTTTCTCTTAATACTTATGAAGTCCTAATGTCTAGGAAATATCATACTGTGTTAAAATTTGAAAACATCTTTTCCCGTGCTGTCTTAAATTCTGAACATGACAGTAAATTCTCTATGCTGTTCTCAAGAAGGCCTCCCACAGACCCAGGGAAAACCTGAAGAACATGACACTGGCCACAGTGATTCAGATTAAGACTTTAATCACAAATGAATGTGTAAGAAAGGGTAAGGACACAGCAAGTGTGTAACCCAGTCCCAAATATTCTTCCAGCCTTCAACTATTTTCAGCTGTTTCCTAAGCCTGATGTGCTTTGGCACATAGATGGAAGTACTTGTTCAGTCTTCCTTGAAACCCTGCAAAATTCTTGGATCTACAACACCCTTTGACAAGGAGTTGTACAGATATGTCATCCTTTTGTGAGAGTCACATCCTTTTGTGAGAGTCACCTCCTTTTGTGGACTTGAATTCCACTATCTCCACTTGACACTCCTACTTTTTTATCAGAAAACACAGTGAACAGTCAGTCCCTGTCCATCCTCTCTGGGCCATTTAGGATTTCATAGACCTGTCTCATGTCTTCCCAAGCCATCTCTTCTCCAGACTGGCAAGTCCCAGCCTGCTCAGGTTTTCCTGGTACAGAAACCATTCCAGACTTGGACCATCCTTGTTGCCTTTCTCTGAGCTTGGTTCCAAGTTCTGCTTTATCTTTTCTGAGATGAGAGAATATGGCTGGAGACATTACTGAAGGTGTAGGCAAACTATGGATTTATAAAAAGTGTTGCAGATTGTAGAATTGCTTTTTTCCTCCTTTGTCCTGTCACTTCATGCAGTCCTTTGGGCTTCATGCTCTTTGAAGCAAGACTGTCAAGTCTCTCCTAAGTCTGTACAAAGCCCAAGAAATAAGCAGAGGGCTGGGACGCACATAATCTGAAATCGTGTTCTTGGTTCTGACTGTGACTGCACAGTGTAGTTTTGGCAAGTCATTTCACTTTTTCTTTTCATGTTCAGGGCACTCTCTGAGCTGTGTTAAGGATGACAAGATTCTTTTCAGTGTCCTCACTGTGGAGGAAATCATGCTGTGCTGGCAGCCATCAGTCCCCCGCAGGGGTTGATGAAAGATGAAAGTCTTTGAAACACTGACAAGGCTTTGGGGCAGTGGTAGTAGATGGGGATTCAGGTCCTTGGAGCAGCATGCTGTCAGAGCACTTTGCATACACCTTGGCATCCTCACATCACTGTGCAGAGCTGTGCTGGCATCATCCCCATGGCCCCAGCACAGTCTGGGGAATTTTCAGCTCTGTCCTTCGAGTTGCTGGCACCCAGGCTTCTTGTCCCACTCTCCAGTTAATCCAGCTTGGATTCTGCTAGCGATCACACCTATACACACAGAGGTAGAGAGCATACTCACAGAAAAAGTAGTTAGGAATAGTTTAGTAAGAAGACTGTGGTGATCAGGCACAAGGCTCTCTCAGAATCTAAGCATACCAACCAGCAACCTGCTGACAGTCAAACAGCCCCTTTTATGCTCCCTTTCTCCATTTGTCCATGCTGCTTCTTCCCCCATCCACTTGGATTGTTGCCTTTCTCCACCCATGCCTCTTTCCATATCAACAACCTGCCCCTAATTAGTTTTTCCCCATTGGTCACATTTTTGCTATGTCTATACCCAAGTTTTCTATTTCTGACATAGTTTCCTTGGCAATCTTAGCCTCCCTTACCTAGGGACTTCTGGCCTTGCAAGATGCCACTCTCCAGAAGGTTTCCAATAATTGTGTATCTAAAGATACATCACAAAACTTCACATCCACAGGCTTGCCTACTTGTGGTGTTCCATGGCCCGGAGGATGGCATTTTCCACAGTACCAAAACAATTTCCACAAGAGCTGGACAGCAAACTGTCCTTTGCATGTTGGCTATATGTATGAGCTTATGGATCTATGAATGCATCAAGTTGCAATTACCCAGTGACTGACTGAAGGGTTTCTAAATCATGTGGTCTTTACTACATGAGATCTTAAAGCTCTCCAGGTAGAGACAAGAGGATGCTCATGCATGATCGCTCATCTATGATTTCATTACTGAAGCTTATGAACTATTATCAAGTGAGACTGGGGAGGAATTGTGTGTGTGTTTTTAGCTTATCCCATCATGAGGTAGCTTGAATGAGTTGAGAAAGACAAGTCTCTAACTGCCTTCACAGATAAGCACCTTCCAATTGAGCTAAATCAGGAACAAACACGGAAGTTACTGCAGCTCAGCTGTGGATGGCATCTTGCTAAACTTATAATAAAGTCATTGCCTTAATTCCAGTGCCCTTATCATTAGGTGCTGGTGTGAGGAGCTTCAAATTATTCTGTACTCAAGATCAGAGGACTTAAGTTTTTCAGTGACACAGAGTCTGAAGAACTTGTAAACAGATGGGAAATACATTTTATCTTCCTTGTTTTTCTTTTCAACAGAGTGATGATATAACCAAGATCTCAAAGGCTGCTAAAATAATGGAGCGGATGGTGAATCAGAACACATTTGATGACATTGCACAAGGTATGGCCCTGCTGGGAGATGCTTCTGACTCAAGCCAGAACTCTTGCAAATGAGCACTGCAGCTGTAGCAAGGGTAGAATAGAATAGAATAGAATAGAATAGAATAGAATAGAATAGAATAGAATAGAATAGAGAAACAGAGCTAAAATGAGCAGGGCTAGGAACCTGCTGACTCACACAAGGCAAACAGGACAGCAGACCCTAAGCATTCAAAGGGCATGCCACAGCAGCCCTGCCCTGAGCAGACTGGGGCCAGCAGGTTTGGTCAGCATTGCTGTCCCTGTGGCACTTCTCTCCCTCAGCAGCTACTTCCCTCCTGGATGCAGGTGCTGGTGACAGCAGCCAGTGCTGAACACCTCTCTGCTGGCATACAGGACGCAGCCACAGTGACATACTCAGTCTTTATGTTATTTTGCAAGGGTTTTGCTATCTCTGCTCAGTTCCTTCCTAAAAGGCCTCATCTAGCTATAGGAGTGGACTGAGGTCACTCCTCACTCCAGGCTTCTGCTTTCTTGTTCATCCTTTGTCTGCTTTTAGATCATCAGCTCTCATCAGCACGAGATCACACAGAAGAGTGAGGACTTGGTGCTTGGTAAAATGCATTTACAGGACTTAGGTGCTGGTTTGGAGTTGAGACCTAAGGACCGATACAGTTTTTATACTAAGATTTGGGTTATGCAGGGGCTGTGAGGATAACAGTGTTTTTTAAACCTTCCATGGCACTGCATGACGCTCATTTATTTCCTATTTTTTCAGGGGACATTTTCCTTCTTTTTTTTTTGGTCTAGATTTTAAATATTTTGAGGATGCCTCGGATGAATACAGAGACCAGCAAGGAACCCTCCTCCCACTCTGGAAGTTCCAGTATGACAAAACCAAGAGACTTGCAGTTACTGCCATCTCCTGGTAAGTGTCTTTATTACAAACTTAGTCTCGACTAATACCTGGGGAATGGAATTGAATGTCATGGCACCTTATAGGGCAGGGCTGGTTTCTCTGAGAGCACTGTTTTGAATTACAGTCAGCTGCTTCGGCAGCACCTAGACATGCCTGCTGCTTCTGGATGCAAAGCACCTTGTGAAAGGCTGAATGTGCCAGGCTCGTGCCATTCAGCAAAAGGTAAAGGCACAGCAGGCTCTGTGCAGCACTAGGGCAAAGAGAGTGCAGTTGGCAGAGAAAAGGAGTGTCTTCTTGGAAAAGCTGGGATAGACATGTCATATCTTCAGACAATATGCTGTAGGAGTCAATCCTGAAAAAGCCTAGGAGAGGAGAAGGGATAGTGACTATATTTTTGACAAGTATCAACACATAAGAATTAAAGCAGCAGAAAGGGAAATGCAAACATGGCATATACCAGACACATATCATCATAGACTATAAGATGCTGAGGGACTGATGCCAGAGAAGACCTTTATGCATGGTACATATTAAATCGCTGCCAGACAACAGTGGTATTTGTGTACTGGGATCTTACACAGTTCGGTTCAGTAGGAATTTACCCGGCAGTCAGTTTTTGCATATTTATTTCTGGTCAATCCAAAACCAATCACTGATACTTTGAAATCAACTCTTTTCCTGACACATTATCGCCATGGTTATTACCATGAAAAAAACACTCATCACCAACCTGAATGAGTCTTTTTACTTTTTAACATGCTTGAATCTTCCCAGAACTGGCTTGGTTCATGCACTGAGCATGAGACATAATAATCAGCTCCTGGCTTGTGCTCCCCTGCAACTAGGCCTCCTCTCACCTGTTTGTGAGGCAGCATCAACACATCTGTGTCTTGCTGAAGAGGATCTATGGAGAGACAGAGCAGGATTGCTCTCTCCTTTCAAACCACTGCAGTAATTATACTTCAATAGAATATCAAGGATGCAGTTGTGTGAGAATTACAAAATAACAGTAAAATGAGGTGTAAAATTGGGAGAAAAGGCATCTTTTATAGGTAGTTTGTGCTGCTGTTATTCTTGTCTCCAAGAAATGAAAACAGAAAGATGGCCCTGAAATTGGAAGAATGACCTCAAATTGCCTTATGTAACAAGCTTTTCTAATTTAATTTTTATTCTCACATTGTTAGCAGTGACGGTGCATTTATTGGATAGAGCAAGAGCATTAGGATGTCTAGGTATTAGCCCAAGTGAAAAAGGAGAGGAGAAATGAAAAGACAAGTGGTTTTATTTTATCAATTCAGAATAGCAAGTTAGAGAAAACACTCATTAGACAATTTTCCCATAAATTCATTTCACAGAATTGTTATCCACTGGTTGTGCTGTGTGAGCTCCAGGACAGCAGCAGCACTGACCTTTATCCCATGTAAACCCTACAGTAACTGTTCATGCACAGCGGAAGTTGTAAAGAAGGTAGATGTTTTTCAAATAAAGGGACCAGAAAACACAGTAGATGGCTAATTGCTCATAGTCAGTATGCCTCAGCAAATATACTGTTCACCAACTGGGTCAGAAGGGAATTTCCCTTCCTGTTCTGTGGGAATAATCATGAATTAATGAACCGATAGCTGTCTCTTGAAGCATCCCTAATTATTTGATAACAGGAAGGGAAAGTAAGTTTATTGGGTGTTATTCTGTTGTGGTTTAGAAACTCCTTTATTCTTGCCCCTGAAAGATAGAAACTGACACATTCCTGCCGTCTTCCTTTCCTCAAAGACCTAATTTTAAAAGTAAACTTTCCATGATTATGAAATGGATAAGAAGTGCTGGAGATTGGCGTCCTATCTGTCTGTGCCCTTTTTATCCTTCTCATCTACTGCTGTGGTCTTCTGATGTTTTATTTTTTTATGCATCTTGAGTCTAGAAGAATTACTCACAAACTTTACTAGTACATATCTTCAAAGGGTCGAGCCCTCAGACTGTATGCAGTCCTGTGAGAATGGATTGATAATAATGTGTGAAACGCTGTGCATTTCTGTGGAACTATATGGTTAATAATAAATGCAATCTTACATATATTTTCTCATTACAGGAATCCAAAATACAAGGACCTATTTGCAGTGGGGTATGGCTCTTGTAAGTAATAAATCCAAAAGATCATTGAGAGATTTTAAATGTTGAACAGGTGCACTGAGATCAAATCATATAATACTCTGGGGCATGGTTTGCATCTCATCTCACCTAATTTCAAAGCTGTTAATTGAGATTTAACTCAAGATAGGGATTAGGCTTTTATGTTCCATGACATAAACATTCAGAAATTCATAGGCATAGGCAGCTTTAGCCAGGGCTTTTGGTTCATGGCAGTGCTGACTCTCCCTTTGGTCAAGGACTTGCCTCTAGAAGCACCACTTAATCCTTTTTTTCTTACTTGATGGACTCTGATTTCTCTGTTTCTGCCCTTCTAATTAGTGAAAGACCAGACTTATTATGTTTTGCCACAAGTTAATAATGAGAGACTTCTCTAGGTGTAAACTCATTGCTTTCTTGTTAGGAGACATCTTCCATGGGTGTCTCAAAGGACAAGCTCTCCATTAGGGCACATCAATCCTGGATGTTGTGAAAAGACACTTCCCGTGTGGTAGTGTCTGGGATTGGACATGGGATAATTTTGACTAGCAATGAACATAAGGTTCAGGGGTTGCTGTGCTACTCCATATTAATCTCTATCCAGTAATATCACTCTAATGTTCAGGAAGTAGAAAAGTATTTTAACAAGTTGATGTTTTCTCACTTTTTTTTTTTTTTTTAACAACATGGGGAACCCATATCAACAACTTTGCATTTCCTCCTGTTCAGTATCTCTTGTTGCTTACAGACACACTGACTGCTGTATTCTGTATTCTTGTCTTCATATCTCGCCCTTTACTCCTGTGCAGATGGGATAATAATGTCACTGTGAATAACCATTCTGTCTTCCACTCTCTCACTCTCTTTGACTTTCTAGCTCCACCTGAAGTGCTGACTATCATGAATAGCTTCTTAGTTAGGGGACAGCAGTGTGGTAGTTCCCCCTCATGACCACTGCTTCCCAAGGGAGTTCCCAAAGAGAGGACACTGGTTGTGAGACAAGTTTTCCTGGGGCCTTTCTCACTCAGATAGTGTTGGTTCCTCAACATTATCTTCTCAGTAGACTACTCAATAAATTTCTCAGATCCACTGAAAGTGCCTCCGGGATTCACTAGGACTCTACTCTTCACTGTTAGTAGCTGCTGTAGAGTTACATTGCTGGCATTCTCATGTAGTGAACAGTGACCTTAAAGCCTTAACTTTGCATCGGATGGGTGTGGTTAATTAACAAGGGAATTCAGATGAACAACAAATCCCAAACTATTTTAAGTCTCCACTGGCTTTTTCTCAGATAACAGCAGTACCCCACCTGCACATCTCCAGGGTATCTGCTCCTTGCAGAGATGTCCCCCCAGGTCTTACCATTAACTCTGACACAAAGCAGAGAGGGGCTGAAAAAAAGAACAGTATCACAAAAGCAGCAGAGCCTTCTCCTTGCTGCAAGAAGAAGACAGACCACAGAACAGTCAGACGAGTCATTAGATTTGTGAGGACTAGATGTTTTGAACTAGTCAGTCTCCCCATTGTCTCTAGCAGGAGAGTTGACCTTTTTCTCTGAGTGTTAGTATTTTATTTATTTAAGTAAAAGCTGACTCTTCTGTAGGGCACTAATAATTCTCTGTATGGCTTAAAATTAAGATCAGTCATGGTGCTACAGGTAACCAGTGGTTGAGGATTGGAGATAACATGATTAGACCCTAAAAGTTATCCTAAATACCCCAACCCTGGGAATTCTTTGTGGAGAACAGACAGTGGGGGTGCCTAAGAGATGGCCTTACAAATAGCTACATCTTTGCCCACTGGCCATTTAAATTAATCTGTAAGTGCTTGTAAATTACAGGTGGACATTTGTGCTAGGTTTCTTTGGGCTGAAAAAGTTAGAATTTGTTGTGGATATTCTGAACTACCAATGCAAGTTCTTTGATATTTAGTTTAAGGAACACCTTTTTTTGAATGAACACTAAGGGCTCTCAGCTGCGATAAAATGACTAATGAAATTCATTGTTGAGAAATACAGTACATGTGGGATAAAAAGCTCAGCACTGGGCTCCAAGGAGATTGCTGTTATTCAGGAAAGTGATCTTGAGGCCATTCAACTATATATTTCTTTTAAAACACTTGGTAGTACTCAGCAATAGTCAAAAAAGCAAAACAAAAATTAATGGGATTACTACGAAAGAAAAAGAAAACTTCCGGATACATTGGAAACAAAATAGAAAACTACATATAAAGCAGCACTGGAACAACTGGAAAATTAAAAAGAGAATAAAACAATTTGTGATAAACTGACATCTTGATTACTGTGTGCAGTTCTGGATGTGAACTCTGAAGAAGAATGTGTTAGGCTGTGGACAGGTTGAATCATAGAATCACAGAATGTCCTGAGTTGGAAGTGACCCACAAGGATCATCGAGTCCAACTCCTGTCCCTGCACAGGACAACCCCAAATTCACACCATCCCTCTGAGGGCGCTGTCCAAGTGCTTCTGGAATATCGCCAGGCTGGGTGCCGTGACTGTCTCCCTGGGGAGCCTGTTCCAGCGCTCCACCACCCTCTGGGTGAAGAACCTTTCCCTAATACCCAACCTAACCCTCCCCGGCACATCTTCCTGCCATTCCCTCGGGTCCTGTCCTTGGTCACCAGAGAGAAGAGATCAGCGCCTGCCCCTCCTCCTCCCCTTGTGAGGAAGCTGCAGAGCCAGATGAGCTCTGCCCTCAGCCTCCTCTTCTCCAGGCTGATCAAACCAAGTGGCTTTAGCCGCTCCTCGTATGGCTTTTTCTCTAAACCCTTCACCAACTTCATGGCCCTCCTCTGGACACTCTCCAGCAGCTTTATATCCTTAATGTACCGTGGCGCCCAAAACTGCACACAGCGCTCGAGGTGAGGCCGCCCCAGCGCAGAGCAGAGCGGGACCATCCCCTCCCTCGACCGGCTGCATTGCAGTGCTTGATGCACCCCAGGGCACGGCTGGCCCTCTGGGCTGCCAGGGCACGCTGCTGGCTCATGTTCAGCTTGCCATCGACCCGAGCCCCCAGGTCCCTCTCTGCGGAGCTGCTCTCCAGCCTCTCGTGCCCCAGTCTGTCTGTACATCCAGGGTTGCCGTGCCCCAGCCCTGGCTGGCAAAGGTCCAGAACACATATAATGACTTATGTATCAGAGAGTGTAAACAGACTAGGATTCTTATAGCAGACAAGGGAGAGGGACTTGGTACAGGTCTGTAGAATCCTGAGTGGCATGGAGAAAGTGAAAGGAGGTTCATTATTGCCTGTAACACAAGAATGAGGGGGACCTTATGAAATTACTGAGTAGCAGGACTAAGACAAATTTAAAACAGAGTAATATGATACATAATGAAATTGTGGAACTTTTCTTCCTTCGTGATCTGGAGGACAGAGATATACATTAATTCAAAAGGTAATAGAGAAATTCATGGAGGGCCAGTTTGCTGTTGGAAGGACAAACTATCTGATTCAGTTCATGACTGTGAGTTCCTGGAAGCTCTGTGTGTGTACAGGGTGATAGACCTATATTTGCTGATGTTCTTACAGTTTTTAAGCAGTTGCTACTCAGTACTCTTCGAGATAAGATACTTGGCTACAGGGACCTTTGATGTGGTCCCAAATAGTCATTCTCATGTATTTCTCTGTATACTGACAATGAAACTGGATGGGTTGTCTTCATTTGTACTAGTAAAGGTTGTGTTCTGCTTGCAATATTGCAACATTTAACTTTCCTCTTAAAATGACATTTTTCTCTTGAAGTTCACTCCATCTGAGTTCTGGAAATGTTCTTGTCAGTTTGCCAAGAAGCCTAAATTGGCCTGACAATCTCTTTAATTCAGCAGGCAGCAGCTATTCTAAAGAGCAGATTAGGATCAGCCTTTAGAAAAAGAAGCATGGTGAGAAGTGCTGAGGATATTCCTTGCCTTGTACAGCACAGCAAAATCTTATTGTGCTTACAGCCCCTGTGATCAGAGAGTGTAGGAATCGGGCAGTGCCTTCCCACCGCCCTGCCACCCAGGCACAGGATAGTAACCTCCCCGCTTAGCCTGTTCAGACAGTTGTTCTAACTTCTTACACTAAGCAAGACCCTGATATGTGTTTTCTGGGTTGTGCAGAAGTATTTGTTGTTTGTGTTACTTCTGCCAGGGTGCATTGTGCCAAGGGCAATATGCAGATGCAGAGGAAGGCAGCCCCTCAGTCAGTGGCTTGCCATCGTAAGTGGACAAGAGATCCAGAAGACTTCTTATCCCATTTTTATAGCAGACACCAAGGGCATAGTTCATCTCAGCCAGCTGCAGCCAGCTAACAGCTAGGAGATGATTCTCTGCCCTAAGCCTCCCCTTTAGTCAGCAGTGAGAGATCAGCACATCCAGAGGCCATCCATCCTGCTGTAAGCCTGGTGTCCAAAAGAGGAGCTAAGTAGCCCTCTAGAAGGGATGGTCTATCCCCATGAACAGTAGGAAGAGCACCTAGCCTAGATGCCTGTCACTTAGATGGCTACAGTGAGGTGAGATGAATCCTGGCCAGAGGAAATATTCCTGGAGTCACACAGAGGCTGGGGTAGAGCCAGGAACAGAACCCAGATCTTTGGGTCTGCAGTGGCCATACATCACCAGTCTTTTGTGCAGCATGCATTTGGGAGTACTGCCAATATACAAGTAATACATTTGTCCTATTGCCCAAAATACACTTTTTGAAACAAAAGGCCCCTTGTTTACTGTGGGTCCATTTCACTCCAGTGTGGCGAGTTCTTTACAAAGAGGGCCTAGCCTCTCCTTTGCTTTTGTATCCCATTTCTGGAGTTTTCACCAGTGATTTATTTGGATGGGGTTTCTGATGCTAATGGCGTTTCTTTGGCATAAGACCGTCTCTTCTGAACAAGGAAATATTGTCATTGTAATTTGCAATTCAGGATCTATGCTGCTTGGCTGGAATTAATTTTTATTCCCATCAGGAGAAGCTGTCTTTCTGGTTTTGTTTTTGCATAAATGAGATTGCTGGGTTTCTGGCTAGACTGACAGTCTGCAGTGCAGGGTTCAAAGAGGCTGTGATAGGTGTTGGGCTTGTGTTCTGCCTTGCTGATGAGAGCACTATGAACACAAGCTGAGGTCTTAGCAATCACCTCAGTTCATGTTCCAGAAGCATGTGTGCCTCTGACAGCCTTCAGAGATGGCTTTTTATGTGCAGCTCCATCTGTCAGCACATGAGGTGAGTAGGGAAAAACAGTATCTGTATGGCCAATGTATTTTATGCTACTGTTTCTTTGCACTCAGTGGATGTGACTTGCCAGTCACAGGGATGGGTGAGGAGTATGGACTCACACCCAAAACCCTGGCAATCTGAGGTATCTGGCAAAGGTATCTACTCCGTTCATCACAGTGCTGGGTCTGAAATGGGGCCTCATGTAGACAGTAGACCATGTAAAAATGCCTCTACTGCTCTTGCTTTCTTGTGTAAAATCAGCATGAGCAATGCTAGTACAGGGTCCTTGTACTAGTGTGACTGTATCCAAAGTAAGAGTTGTTATGACTCTGTGACTGAGCTAAATTGGTGTAAAACCTGGGCCAGAGCTTTCACAAAGATGAGCTGGTATTTAATAGATGTCCTGAGGCTCCCTGGTGCTGAGGAGTCATGGTTGAACACTGAGACCATGGTCCAGCTCCTGTTGCACTCTCCTACAATGAACTGTCAGGTAAACACAGGGAGACTGGGTGTACTTACTGGACAGTCTTGTATTTTACCATTTCTTAAATGCACTGCCCAATGAACATGGATAGTCTTTTATTTACTGCCCTCCACTGGTTAAGGCTGATGGATGGTCTTTGCAATAAAGATACTCCCGGATGGAACACTCTCAAGGTGCTTCAGAGGGAACAGGGAGAGGAGAAAATGAGCTAAGTGGCTTTAACAGCAAGGTACTGCAGCTTCTTGCTCACCTCTATGCTTCTTAGACATCGCATACGCTGCTGGAGGTCTCATCCATCAGCAGTTCTGCTACTCTTTAAATCAACTGAATCTGTTAATCTTCAGTGCTCCATGAGCACTTAGCACTAAAGGATGAAGTACAGCTCCTCAAGGAGCTAGCTCCTCAGTAACACTCAAAAATGTTCTCTCCAGGAAGGGTAGTGAAGACAAGATAGCAAGATGAATGTCAAATATGATTGGCATGGTCAAGAAACATGCTTTTCTTACCTTGCAGACAGCTTCTCACCCAAGATCTAATCCTGCACATGCAACTGAAAGGAGTCATTCCTACACACCGTAACTGGTGATAAGTATTTGCAGAATCAGGCATTTAAATTAGAGATTAGAATAAAGAAAATGACTAGTAAAAAAACTAGCTCACTTCTGGAGGGGAAAAGTCATCTTGCAGGGAGTGAGAGATTATGTTTGGAGGTATGCCATTTTCCTCTCCCTGCAAGAAGCCTGGGCCCCCTCTGTCTAGAAAGCAAACAGTGGAAAAAATAATTAGTAGACTATTCCCAATCCACTATTCACTCCAAAGATTTAATGAAAATTAAGATCAGCTCCATATTACACACCACTTAGGTTTGTACACAGCCTGTTCCAAGCCCCAGAGATGTCTGCTAGGCAAATATTTTGTTTTCTGGCAAAATATTTCTCTGCCAAATATGGATTTGAGAGTCACAAGTAAGGAATCATAGAATCATAGAATGGTTTGGATTGGAAGGAACCTTAAAGATCATCTTGTTCCAACCCCCCTGCCATGGGCAGGGACACCTTCCAGTAGATCAGGTTGCTCAAAGCCCCATCCAACCTGGCCTTGAACACTTCCAGGGAGAGGGCATCCACCACTTCGCTAGGCAATCTAATCCAGGGTCTCACCAACCTCACAGTAAAGAATTTCTTAGCACCATAGAATCATTAAGGTTGGAAAAGACCTCTAAGATCATCAAGTCCAACCATCAACACAACACCACCATGTCTCCTATACCATGTCCCAAAGACTCCACAGCCTCTCTGGGCAGCCTGTGCCACTGCTCTGTAACCCTCACAGGAAAGTTTTCCCTCATACTCAGGTAAAACTTCTTATGTTCCAACTTGTGCCCGTTGCCCCTTGTCCTGTCATTGGGTGCCACTGAAAAGAGTCCAGTCCCATCCTCTTGACACTCACCCTTCAGATATTTATAAGCATTGATAAGATCCCCNCAGAGCCACTTTCCAGCAGGTCAGCCCCCAGCCTGTACTGGTGCCTGGGGTTATTTCTCCCCAGGGGCAGGACCTTGCACTTGTTTTTATTGAATCTCATGAGGTTCCCCTCGGCCCAGCTCTCCAGCCTGCCCAGGGCTCGCTGGATGGCAGCACAGCCTTCTGGCGTATCAGCCACTCCTCCCAGCTTGGTGTCACCGGCGAACTTGCTGAGGCTACACTCCATCCCTTCATCCAGGTTGTTGATGAATATGTTGAACAGGACTGGACCCAGTACAGACCCCTGGGGGAGTCCACTAGTCACTGGCCTCCAGCCAGACTCTGTGCCATTGATGACAACTCTCTGGGGTCCTGTTGTTAAGTTCACTGTGCCATTTTTCCAGCAGATGTCTGGGTGGTTGAAGTCCCCTATCAGAGCCTGTGAGCCCTCTCCTGATAGGAGAAGCCAAGGTACCCTGTATCCAGGTTCTTCCAAGGGAAGGAAAGGGAAGGAAATTTATTAGGCACCCTGTACCCTGGTGGTTTCCAAGAATGGTTCATGATGCTGTAGAGAGACATTGAAACATTAAAGTCTTCACAATCTGAGTTAGGGCAGATACTCTCTGACATAGAGTGTAGGATCCTGAGCATCCAAGCAAGACGCTTGTGCCAGGCATCAGAGGGATTTATTGTATCACTGCAGAATTGTGCCCTGCCTTGCCACGTACCTTCTCTTCAGCTGTGGGCAGTCTGTTGATTAAGATAAACTTGCAGAAAATGCATATCTGGGACAGGTATCAAGAAAACATTCCTTCCCGAGCCCAATAGAAAAGCAATCAAAGCACCGAAGCATAAGCTGTGATCATAACTCTCCTAAGGCAAGCCTATAGGTGTTCTCAGCATGGGGAGGGCCATCTTCTTATAGGAGTCAAGAAAGAAAGTAATGGAAAACAGAGCTGGATCCCATCCCACCTTCATGTGCAGGCTGGAGGATTTTTCTTAAAAGCTGGGTCAAAGCCTATCTTTTAGAATAATGCTCAGTTTTCTTGTCAAAAATCCATCCAATGTTGAGTCCTTCGTTTTGCTACTGTTTATAGTATGCTGAAATACTATTCCAACTTTGAATTAGTGTGACCCCTGGTAAATGGTATCTCATTTCAAGGTTGAATTTGTCTAACTTAAATTTTCAGCCACTGAAACTCATTATTCTCTTGGCAGCAAGCTTAAAAAGCCTTTCCGGCAAGTCCCTTCTCCGTAAGTGGTGTAAGTGCCCACATGCATTGATGAAGACATCTCTCATTTTTCTCTTCTTTGGGCTGAACTCAAGCCATACTTAAAAGTTGTTTTCCATCTGCTATGTTATTTCAGTGAACTTTCTCTAACTTTTCTCCAATATACCCACATTCTTCTTGAGTGCAAATGCTGTAACGAGGCATACTCACCTAGTTTCTCTCTTATGCATGCCACCCACTGTTGTGTCACCTTCTGGCCCTCTCAGCAAACATATCATTATGTAGATCAAACTAAAAATATTAACCAGTGCTGGACTAAGAACTGGTGCCTGGAAATCTGCCCTAAAAACCATCTCTGTTCATTTTTCTTTCTGTTTACAACTCTACTTTAGGCTCTGGCAGCGAACCAGTTTTTAATCCAGCTAGTATGCGCTCTGTTAATTCCACGTCATTTAAGTTTTTAAATCAAATATTATGATGTACTTAGCTGAATGCCAAAGGAATACACAGATACATTCTTGTTAGCACAGTTATTTCATCAGTCATCCTGACAAGAGGGATGGCAGCTTTGACAAGACATTTACCCTCTCCATAGGTCTGGGGATCTAACTAATAGGGGAGCTAATTCAGCAGGACTAGGGTCCTCACACTGAAAGAATCTCACTGCATACAGATAAGGTCTGTGATCATTAATTCATATTAACTACTTGTTAAAAGCTACAGTGCTTTATCTGATCTTGAAATGTAGATAAATCCTTCAAGTTTTCTATGACATCTTAGTCAAATTATGGAAATAACAGCTTATGGAGCCCAGCTCTCTGAAACTCACAGATACATTGGAAAGTCATAGAAAACAGAACTGAAAAGGATTTCAATGTTATTAGTTCCTTTCCAATCAAGATAGTACTTTATTTAAAATATGGGTTTGAGGACTAAACTTAGTCCACTTAATGATGATTGCATGCAGTGTAATTCCTGGCACAGCTGAGAGCAAAGTCCTATAGATGATAGGCAATCCTTGTGACAAGGACAGAAGTGTATGCTTGAGAAGGAGAACCCTAAAAGCCTGAAAACTCTGATTTAACAGTATAGGCTGTGGGCTTAAGGAGAGTCAGTGTTAGAAATTGTATGAGGTGTTTGTATATGAGTAATTTTCATCTCTGCAGTGGTGAATTTAAAGGTTGTGATGCTGCATGTGGAAGATAGTCTGGACTGGATTTACATAACGAGCTGCTATTAAATTTGGTATTATCTAATTAATGACTGAAGACCTTCTAGTAAAAGCAGTAAGAAGATTGAATACTGTCTAACAAATGCAGATCTCTGAAACTGCTCACAAGAAGTCTATTCCAGGTGGCTTTGGAGATGTTTATATATTTAAGTTATGTTCCCAGAGCAGGCAGAGAAGACTTCTGGGAATGGAGTTCCCCGCTAATCTTTCTCTAAGCTACATGTTTATTTTTATATTGAGAATAGAGATTAAAGACTGTCAGAGAGAGAAAAAGCATTTTAGATTACTTAGATGAAACTCCTTGTCTTGTATAAGGCTGTGTGCACATGCAATTCATGTGAGGGGACTGTGCTGGAGAGGGGGGCCCTGGCATACCCCCAGTCACATAATGGCTTATGTGCTGGACTGGGTTCAGCAGCCTTTTGGGACCCTACAGTAAAGCTACTGAGGTTTTCTGAGTGCAAAATCACAGCAGGCTGATAGAGATTCACGTGGCCCACACACCTCAAAGAGAAGTTCTTATTGCAGTCTGGATTCAGTTTGCTATTTGGCCTACATTTTTGTAAAGCACTAAAATGCTATAACAGATCCCAGCTTTGGCAAAATGTCTTCATGTCCGTTCAGAGGCATGTGCCCAGCCAGTGCTGAATTTTATCTGAAGTTGATAAAATTAAATATGTCTTCAATGGTAAAAGACCCAGGAGGTTCACTCTGACTTCTTGGTAACAGGTTTGAGAACTGCATTGTGTCAACATGGTGGCTGAGTTTTCCTTTTAGCTGTGTATGTATTGTTTATTGATGTTTTGGATATTTGTACTGTAAGTTGAAAGACTGTCACCTTTTGCAAATGCTGGTGATGCCAGTTATTAATGCTAGTTGGTATAATAGTTAGCAATATCTAACTATCAGTAGTGAATTTATGTTGAGAAAAGAGACAATCACAGAATTAAAGCATAAAGGTTGCTTAGCTGTCAGTGATTTTAATTGATTGTATTTGTTATATAAGGCGGACTGAAGACCCACTAGGTAATGTGTGAAGTTGCCACTGTAAGGGAATATTACAATACAGAAAACAAGCATAAACAAAATAAACACAGAGAAAAAAATAAAAGGGAATATATAAGTATTACGTGTGAACTTTTTTATGGACACTGAGTACCCCCGTAATAAAAAGGAATGTCCTGGAAGACATGGACCTGCTCTGTATTAATTTAAGAGTGCTGTTTGTGCTCTGTGACTTTTTAATAGCTGTATGGAGTTTTCCATTACTACATTGTATTAATTAAAAGAGGTTGCTTGGGGAAAAACAGGGAAGGAAATAAAATGTAGCAATCAGGTGCCTCTGAGGCAAGCCTATCAGAAGTCATTAGTAACTAGGTCTAGTGCTAATCTACATTTTCATCCATGAAGAAGAAATAAACAGAAAATCACTGCTGATAAAATGTTTTGATGAGACAAACATCTGGGAGGTGGTAAGAAACAGAACAATCAGATCAAAGAGCAATTTAGATCCCTTTGTAGCTGAGTACAAGGCATCACTCTGCGTTACAGAGTCCAAGCATATGTTCAAAGAAATTCAAGCCATGCATCCATACAGGGGGGAGACCTATCTTGAGGAGCAATGATTTAAAAAAAAAGCTTCACAACTGCAGTGATGAAACCCCAATGCTGCACTGCATCAGAGATCCTTGGCTCTATAGAGAGCGGTGTTTGCAAAGGAACTGAGTCTCTAAAAGAGCCTTTTTTATTCAGTGCTGGGATTACCACCCTGGAAAGGCATGCTCACTGCTGGTGACATGCCAAGGAGAAGGATGATAAACTAGGAAGGGTTCAAAAAAGAATGAAAGAATGATCTAAGAACAGGAGAACTGACCTGGGAAACAAATTTAAGGAATTGTTCAAGGTTTGTTCAGCTTGTCAAAGAAAAGCTTATTAGGTAGTTGGATTGCGGTCTGTTAACTCCGTGCATTAGGAAAGCAGATCATATAACAAAGGGTTCTTTAATCTGCCAGAATGATGTAACAAGATCAAAGAAAAGCTGGAGCTACATGAATTCAGGACAGACAAAGTGTGGCTTTTTACTAGCAGATGGGTAATTGAGAACAATTAATTTTGGCATGTGTTAAATTCCCAGCCTCTGGAAATTTTAAAACATGGAAATTTTAAAGACGTAATATTTGTTTCTAAGCAGCCATGATTTTTTCATTTAAAACAAGAGTTAATGTAGAAAACTCTTGTATTCTTCGTATCTTATAGTCTTCAGGAGTCTGATTTATTCACTCCTCTAACCTTTTGAGAGGCTGCTCTCTGCACTGTCTTGTGTTGGAGTCTTTAAAGTTCATTTGCAAAACATCTAGATCCTCCTCCATGATCCAGCGGTTCTTGAAAAACCTCCTAATGGAATCAGCGTTAGAAATTTAAGCCATCATACATCCAGTTTATTGAGATAACTAATTGTGGTCAATTAAACAGAAATTACAACACTTTAAAATCTGTTTTCCAAATATCAAATATCTCTTGCCATACATATAGGCTCTGGGAGTATAAAATTGACAGTACCTATTATACTGTCAACTCTGTTAGTAAATATAACCTAATAAGTATAATACATTAAGTGATTCATATGAAAGATTAATTTCAGTTGGTGACTTAATTACTGATTTGTAATTTAAATTCTGTAAGCTTTGCCTAATTTTTCCTAGCCTTATCTTTTAATTAATTTAATTTTAAATCAACTCATAATGTCATCTTTTGCTGGAACATTTTGTTAAGCATGAACTAGTGAAGAGCTCTGTTGATGTGTTTTGGGATAAAGATGTATTAGCAGATTTTATAGAGCCTGGGGATCAAAGGAGCTGCTCAGCCATCCTGTTGTGTCTCCGGTGCATTACAGGCCATTAACTTCCATCCACTTACCTCTCTGTCTAGACCAGTTAGTTTGATTAGTGCATTTTTATCCACACTAGACTAGGCATTTGTGTGCCATAGAGTCTTACCTGTTTGATAAAGCCAGTCTTATGCCTTCCCTTTCTCAGCTTTGTCCCTGGAAAAGCTATATTTCAGCTACTATGGAAATTCTTTTTTTAGCATTTGCACAACAGAAACCAAGCAGAGATGGGTTAACTCACTTTGTTATCGATGTCAAGGTGATGATCTCGTAATGAAAATGTGCTAAAAGGCTTTCCACCCATCTATACTGAAAGACCCCTTGACTCAGCAGGAGAAGATGATCAATAGGTTTTGAGGACAGGCAAAACACCTCTACACACTCTCTCTTAAAGGTATCATTTTATGCTCTATTTTAAAGATTCATTTTCTGAAATACAGATGTTCTATAAGCCATTTGTTTGGTTTCGTATTTCCCATTCCCATCAAATACTAAGGTTACATCATAATCATAGCTTGACTTTTCCATACCAGAAGTCCTGGAATCAAGTCTACTTCTCACACTCTAGTCTAAGTAGCAAAAATATTGTCAGGGCTCTGAGGGCAGTAAAAGGCTCTAGTGGCCCTGACCACCCTCACCAGCATCACTTCTCAAGAGCAGTGGGACAAGCCCTGACTGCCGAGGCCCCTGCACCACTGTCTGCGTTATCATGCTTTGGTATCAGCTCCCCATCTCTTAGGGAGCAGCCAGTGATTCCCGCAACTAACCCAGAAGCATATTCTGTTTCCCCAATAATCCAAGGTTTATGTAGATAATTAGCCAAGTAAAATCTGCATAAAACAGAAGCCAACATTACTTAGCCATAATATATTTACTTATGCCAAATACTTAATTATTTTTCTATATTAACTTGTACTTCAAAGGACTTGATTTTCTTCCGCTTCCTTTATTTTTCATTGCTAAAACCTTGATATGAGCTACAAAGCAGTAACCCATTAGACTCCTAATCTGAGTGCTTTGACTTCTGTCTGAGAGGCAACAGTAACAAGACTGAAGATCCAGCCTTGATTTAACTTTTTGCATTAGGACTTCAAGGATGAGGTTCACTAACATGGGTAGATTCACAAAGGATAGGAATTTTGTAAAATCCTGATACTTGACAATAATCCAGATTTATATGGCACTTTCTTCAGAGTAATTCCAGAGAATCCATGCAAGGGAAGACTAAATGAATTGATTTGTTTAGCCTCCATAGTATATCAGGGCTGATAAATCCCAAGGAGGCATAAGAGCTGTTTAAGGCTACTGCAGGCACATATATTAGTTTAAGGAAGAGTTTGGTATGCTGTGGATTTGCTCTGGTTGCCTGCCATAAAAAGGGTCTGGATCCAGTGACCTGAGAGGTCTTTCCATTTCCTGTTTGTCAGATGCCACAGTGGTTGTGAAATTAGCCACACAGATAAGGAACACGGCTGATGTGTCATAACATAAGTTTTATTTACCACCTAATGCATAGTTTAGTTGTAGTTAATCTTCTCAGTACTATGAAAGCTTAAAAGTTTCAAAATCCTTGGTAAGAAGATAGCACTATTGTTAATCTGTCATGACTATAGGAATACAGCCTTTGCAGTGAAGTGTTGCTGTTGAAAAACTTGATGATCATACAAATAATTTGTACAGAATTCCATTCTGATTTTTTAAAGTTAATAGTTGCAAGCTTAGATATGATAGGGTGATCTGCATTCTTCAGTTTCATTCAGAGTCTTTCAAGCTAAGGAGGCACTTTAATGGTGAATCCTTGTGTGGAATCTGAAATTTTGTAAGCAGTTCCACGGGAGTGAAAGAGGGGGTTTTTGTGTATTGAGCAGGTTGCTATACTGAAAACATCCTTGTTTCTGTCCTGTGATGTGGAAGGTGCTACAGGAATTCTTAATGAGCACGTCGCTGTGGGGCTGAGATGCAGTGGATATACCAGCTTGAAACAGATTTTGATGTCTTTCAGCTGTAGTGCTTAAGTACCCTCAGACATGCTGCTCCAGTCGATTTGTTTGGGTTAGGCTATCTTATATTGTGACAATACTTCTGTGTCCATGCACTGAGATGAAATAATCTGTCTACTCTAACTGAGATGTAGAAAAGATAAATCACCATATGTGAGGTCTGCAGAGCTCACGGTCAGACCTTCTGTACAGACGTGATTAGCAGTGACGTGACTGTTGATACCGCACTGGCCAGATTAACTACTTATTAACCCACCTTCCACTTTCATTGCTTTATTTCTGAACTTAGTTACTCCCACACCAAAATGCTGGGCACTGTAGAAGAATCTATGCAGAGAATGTAAGTTACACAGCACTGCTGGATGAATCAGTGTGAGCAGTATGCATGTCAGTTAAACCCCAGAGCAATATTATGGGGCAGCAAACTATCAACTATCTCTGACTTGATCTGCCCCTTGCCACACTTGCCTGCCGTGGTCACCCTTAAAGGTAAGGCTGTATTTGTAACTAATTTTTGTTACAAACCACTATAGGCAAGATCTCTCTGTATTTGTATGTAGTAACTTAACAAGTATATTAACTAATAAGTTGTTTCTTTTAATAAATGTCCTTAAAGTAAAATAAGCTAGATTACTAAAGCAGTCTGTGGGACAGAATTTATAGAGACAGGGAGTGATCGAATGTATTTGTCTTTGTCTATGAAAAAAATAATTTATTTTAAATTGGTTTGGATGCAACGTAAGGAGTTATGGTATCTTCAGCAGAAAGCTATTTGACATAGCTGTGAGAAAACAGGAAGAACTAGAAGTAGAAAAGGTAACATTAATAAGCATTTCAAGTACATGTTTCAGGGAATAGAGAAAATTTCTTTGGTACTTAGAAAATTTTTCCCTGAGGGTGGTATGGTATTGCCAAGTCTGATCATTCAGAGATCACAAGGCATGCTCTCAAAATCATGATATTATAAATAATAAGACTTGATTTCTTTTTATTTTTCTCCTATATTTTCAGGGTGGAATCTGTTTGGTGTTTTAAAACCTTCCTTTATTGCTGTGAGGGCTAGTAATGTTTTGTTCTGAAACAAAGCAGAAGCAGAACTTGTGTTCAAATAATGAAGCTGAGGCTCGGAAATAATCCTCCTGCAATTGCAGCACTCCTGATAAACTTGCAGGAATTGGCAGCCCTGTTGTGAGTCTTGTCTATAGGATGTCTTGCACAGCTCTCTAAGCACTGTCCCCTGATGAAGGTAGAGGCACTGGTTCACAAGTAAATGGACTTCTGTGATCTGAGAAAAATCCCAGTGGGTTCCTGGCTGTGCAGATCTAATGACTTGCAACTTTTGCCAGTTCACATGTCTTGTGAGTCCAGCTTGCAGCTCCACTCCAATTCCTGGAATACAATAGGAAATCATTGGTAGGTCATGGGTCTGGTCCAGCTTTGCTAGTTGATGTTCCTTGACATTCATTTGCTTCCTTTAAAGCACTTCAGTTTATCTGTAATGATTAGATTGCTGCAGTGGCTGAACTATTTATGATTTTTTAAATGTAATTTTCCAAATTTGGATTTCTGCTGAGAAGAATGAATTAAGTTTTGTGAAGGAAAGTTTGAACTACATTTTCAGATTTGCAAAAAGGTTTTCAAGATTTCCAACCAAATGCCAAGCCCCACTGGGATCTCCCATACTTTAAAAGCATCAGAGCTTAGCTTCTTCCTATATGCCTCTTGTACTGTAGGATCTCTGACAGCCTCTAATCCTTCCAGGCTTCACAGCATGCTCTGAAAATTGCAATTTCCTTTCCTTCTTTGAAACAAATTCTTA
The DNA here is from genome assembly GCA_013400875.1 of Anhinga rufa. Taxonomy (NCBI): domain Eukaryota; kingdom Metazoa; phylum Chordata; class Aves; order Suliformes; family Anhingidae; genus Anhinga; species Anhinga rufa. The sequence goes on along the minus strand of VZTV01001040.1, from coordinate 12,560 downwards.
TCATTTCTTGCATATGGTAGTAGAGCTGACAATATGTAGTCCCAGCCTGAATACTGCCTGTAATGTTGTTTCTTGAGTTGTGCTAGTGTAAAACTAGCAGACTTCAACTGGACTCTCAAGGTAGGTACCACCAAAAGGAAATCTCAATTAAATTACAAATGACAAGTTGGAACCATGTTCTATGTTGACCACCAGCTGATCCACATTTTACAAGCTATTGTTTTCCCAATTTGAATTCTACTATTTCTTGAATCGTCAGTTTTCTCTAAGCCTCACTGGGTGCATTTTGCACTATTACAGAATCACAGAACGGTGGGGGTTGGAAGGGATCCAGACATCATCTCGTCCAACCCCCCTGCGTGAGCAGCACCCCCAGAGCAGGGGCACAGGACCGTGTCCAGGCGGGGTGTGAATGTCTCCAGGGAAGGAGACTCCACAGCCTCTCTGGGCAGCCTGGGCCGCTGCTCTGGCACCCTCACAGGAAAGAAGTTTTTCCTCACATTTAAGTGGAACCTCCTGTGTTCCAACTTGTGCCTGTTGCCCCTTGTCCTGTCATCGGGCACCGCTGAGAAGAGTCCAGTCCCACCATCCTCCTGACACACACCCTTCAGATATTTATAAGCATTAATAAGATCCCCCCTCAGCCTTCTCTTCTCCAGGCTGAACAAACCCAGGTCTCTCAGCCTTTCAATTATTAATCATACATTTTTTCTTTTACTTAATGCATGTATTCACATAACTGCAGAATTAGTTAAGAGAAAGGAGGGAATGTGACTTCCAGCTGAACTGGAAAAAGAAATTGTTGTCAGTTTGGGCAAACAGCTGCAGAGCAGGAATTCTGAAAACCACATGTAATGACTGAGATAACTGGGCAATGAAACCTTACTGTCAGTTAGGATGATTACCACACCTTACTGGTATTTTCTGTGTTGGGTAGGAGAGGGCAATCCAGCAATATCTAAAATGCCACTAGGCTGTATTCTGATTTCATGCCTAGGCTTACCAGCATATCCAGCTATGCAATTATATATAATTTCTGTTCACAAAAACAAGATCAGAATCAGCCCACTGTTTTCATTGGGAAGTTAATGGCTAATGGCTTCTGACAAATGTGTGGCACACTTAAGACAAGTGTCTTTTAAAGCTCAAGGGGATGGGGGCTCTTATCTACTCTTAAGCAGCTTGTCCTAGCATGGTCAGACTCACTTGCTGGAGAAAAAAACTGCAAGCTTGTACCCTGCACCCTGTGCCAGAGGGTTTTTTATGTCTCCAGACCTGAAATTCAGAAGTAAAGGAATAGAGTGTGGACTGGAAACCAGATGAGGGATTTCGCACTTCAGCCAGGTGGGCAAGCAAGGACACATCCTTCCTGGAGGAGAGTCTGCTTTCCTGTGGCCATGCTGCCTTATGGCAGCAGGGACCTTTTAATTCCTTGTGCAGATGTGCATACAGAGAGCTTGAAGCTCATCACAGACTGTACCTTACCTATATCCCTCTCTTTGGAGAGAATCCTGCAAGGAAACACCTCCCCAAAATAGGGTCCTATTGCATGAAAACGCCCAAAGAGAAACATGGATGGGTTGATGCCTGGTCATGTATTTTGCTACTGGTTGGGAGATTTTCAAAGCACACTGAGTGCAGAGGAAGTAGGGCTGGTTCCACGCTGAGCCCTGTCCCCCTCTTTGATTGGCAAAGAGAAGCCTGAGGGCGTACACAAAGGCTCTGAGGATGCTCCAGCGCTCCATTTGTGTGTTGTATAAAGACAGAGCAGAAGAGAACACCCAATGTATCCCCTGGAAACTGTCAGCACCTGTCAATCAGCAGTTTACAGACTGGATCTGTGGGAATGCTGACTTTGTAGGGGCAGAGTTGCTGGTGAAGGTAGTACCACGTGTGTTAATGTTGGCTGGCATCACCTCTGTACTATAAATATCCCTATTGGATAGTGGCACAGCATTAATTCTTGCATGTTTTCTTGCCAATTTTACTTGCTTTTTCTAATCAAATATTTACAAACAATCCTGCCGTGCTCTCTGGCATCATGAGGCGGCTCTCTGAAGGAAACCATTAATTTTCTGCTGTACAGCATCGGCTGATTAGATGCTTTGTGGAGGAAGAACTGATATGAAAGCACAGAAATGAAAACAGCAATACTCCTGCCAAGCACTGTAGCCTGTTGCTACATGTTGCTTTCATTCATCAACTGGTTTTATTCATTTGTCCGAAGCAATGCTAGTGAGTGAACCTTACTAGAGAACTACACAGACTGTGTAGCAGTGCTCAAGAGCACAAGAACTTGCCTTCCTTGCTCTCTTCTCTCTATAACCCTGCTCCCAACACCAGAGGTCAGCTTTCTACTGTTCATTTGAAGCCCTTTCTGCTCCAGCTATGGCATCTAGCCATTACAAAATATAAATAAACCAAAGAGAAGATCTTATTCTCCTCCAGGCCAAGCATGGCTTGCAGAAAGGGTTAAGGTAGAAATACTTATGGGTTGGGTGACCTTTATTGTACTTCACCCAGGAGAGCTAATTTCTAGATGCCCTTGCCTTCCAGCCTGGTGCTGCAGTTATCCATTTGTTTTTTAAACTGATGTCAGGGCCAATGGATGTGAGGGCTCCTCCACAGTGACCTGGGATTGCAGAGCAGGCAGGATCTTTGCCTGCCTGTTTTAGTTACTTAAATGGCCTCCATTGCTGTGGTGTCTCAATTCCTTTCTGCCTTGACTGTCTCTATCTTCTCAGATAAGATCAGGCAGTGCTGCTTCTGTTCTTACTGATGAAAAAGCCAAGCTAAGGGACCCGTAGGAGAGAGCATGCATCCAGAGCTGCATTCATCTCAGATCCCATAGGGCAGTCCTAGAAACAGAAGGCTCTATTCCAGCAATTCCCATAGAGGGGCAGTGGCTCTAGAGGTGTTTTTGTCAAAGAGGTTATTCAACCTGGAGTGCTGCTTCTCCAGACTTGTGCCATCACACCATGATTCTGTTTTGGAGAGCCCCTAACTTGTCCCAACCATCCCCTGCTCCTGCAAAGAGCAGGAAGCTTGCTAAGTCAGCTGTCTGTCTTTGCTGGTTAGTATCCAGTCAGAAAGCTGGGTCACCGGGCAGCTTTAAAGACCTAGTCCTCATTCAATTTCATTTAAGAACAGCTAATTGTATAGATTGTTACATGCATGCAATAACACCATCAGTACCCTGAGATGACAGTGCCATTTAAAATGATTGGGTTTTCAGACAGATCATCATGTGGAGGGTCACTGGGGTTAGAACACAGAGGACTGAAGAAGAAATGGCAGAGGGAAAGAGAGATCAAGCTTTTTAGCACAAGCCCATGGTTAGATTGTTTTGTGTCACTCATGAAACTGGACTTGAAAATATTCTTCAATCTTGATGTGCACTTTGAGAAAGAAAACTTCTAGCTAAATCTGGAAGACCCGTTGCAGAAATGTATCTTAGGAGGTCTAACATGGGATGCTGTATGCATTCATGTCCTAGAGAGTAGCAGGAGGGAGGACATGCTACTTCCATGTATGGTGGTAGTAAGACCTTTACTGGAATGTATCCAGCTTAACAGCTGAATCAGACAGTTCAGTCTTCAAAATGGATGTTAAAATTGAAAAAGGTTCAGAGACGAACCACAGTATGACTTATGTTTGGAAACTCTGCCTTACAGTGAAATACTTAAACAGCTCAACTTAGCTTATTAAGGAGAAGTTTAAGCAGTGATTTGATTACTGTCTCTTAGTTACTTGAAGGGAAAGGAAGGAGATATCTTACAGAACAGAACTCTTTCATCTTACTTTTTCATCTAGGACAGAATCTAGCAACTGGAAGTAGAATTCAGAGATCTCAGAAAGCTGGAAGTAAATTGAATTTTTAATGGTGGAAGTAATTAAGTATAGGAACAAATACAGGATTTATTCATCACAACGATCTTCTTTGGCCTTAGAATTTATAAATCTGCATTGGGCTCATTCCATCATTAATTCTAGCAATATGTAAGTTACTCTGTAAGCTCCTGAAGTTAGATAACTTGTCATTATTCCTAGGGCAGAATGGTACAAAGAAATTGTATAAGGCCCCATTAAAGACTTTTTCTTCAAAGACTTTTCTGTCTTTTGTTCTGGAGATGAGTGAGCATCATTTTTCAGCAGAATGGAACAGTAAAAACCTGAAGGAAATCTATCTAATTTGATGTTTTCAATAGAGTTGAAACTTGTGAGACATTAAAACTCTTCTTAGTTTACCTTTGTTTTTTTGCTGCTGCAAAACAAAACCACATATTCTTCAGCATAGTATTTTTCTCTGCTGATCCCCAGGTAGGAAACTAAATCATAGTTTTCAATTCTCCATTTCATGCTTGGTAATATTTGCTAGGCTGCCAAACTGTCAGAATATACCTAGGAATATCTGGATGTTAACCTCCAGTGACTCATATGATAGGCCGCTACAGGTTAAGATTCTATCAGGAATACGTTAAAAGTCCTGACCGTTGAAGAATAAGTACAGACCAAATTTTCAGTTTTTAGAAACTTCTAACACCAGAACAGGGTAAAAAACTCTGCATGTTCTGTGGTGGGGGTTTTTGTTGTTGGTGGTTTTGTGTTTATATATTTATATTTATATTTACATTTACATTTATATTTATAGTGGTTCATGTTTTGTTGTCAAGGATATTGCTTTGCTGTGATATATGTTAGAGAGGATAAAAGTGAGTTTTAGGATATTGTGGAATGAAGTCAACTAGAGAAGGCAGGAAAAAATTTATTCAGGGATGCTTAAATCTTTGTATCAGCAAGGAATTTAAGCAGTGAATCATGTAACTAGCTTTGAGTTGTGTCTTGAGCAACTCCTCTACATTTCTGGTTTCCTGGCTACAAGATAAGGAGAATACAACTTTCCTGTGTGAAGAACTTGAGCCTTACCCTGTGTGTACGACTGGGTAATCTAGGCATCCTTAATTTTCAACATTAACACACTGGATTTACATAATTGTTAAATTTTAGCAAGTAACTGCTGTTGGAAAGAGTCTCATCTGCCAAAAAAGAAAGGCAGCAAGTATTGCTGCAAGAGCAATTGCCAACTCATTCAGCCCTGAGTTACTCTCACCAGATTCCTCCAGGTATAAGAGAGCTGACTGGGATTCATTGGCATTCTCTATCTCCTCCTATCAAGTGGTGCCTGATGAAGTGGTTTCCCGCACTGTGTAAGAGATCTTCATAGAGGGACAGTTGTACCAGCTTTTTTATTGTTTGGTGAGTTCTTAAAAGAGAAGCCAGCACAGTACATTCTCAAGCTATAAGACTGCTTAGAAGAACAGAATCACCCCAGCAAAACACTGGGAGCTCCTTTTTCACATTGTAGCATGGTATTTGCTCTCTGAAGTGCCTGAGTGTTTTGTTGTGTTCTGTTTCCCAAGCAGTTTAGCTTTGTCTTGCTCAGGGCCAGAGGCAACCTCTTCACGTACAGGGGAGGTGCCCAGGTGCACTGTCTTCCCCACCTTGGCTCACACAGGATAGGAGAGCGATGCTCTGGAGCAGCACATTCTTTCTAGATGCTATGCAGTCCCAGGCTTCTTCCTCTGCTGCAGAGATGCTGGAGGGAAGCCAGACTGTGCCTGGCTCATGGGGACAGAGAAGGGCAATGAAGCTAGTGAAGGGTCTGGAGAAAAAGTCTTATGAGGAGCAGCTGAGGGAGCTGGGGTTATTTAGCCTGGAGAAGAGGAGGCTGAGGGGAGACCTTATCGCTCTCTACAACTACCTGAAAGGAGGCTGTAGTGAGGTGGGTGTTGGTCTCTTCTCCCAAGTAACAAGTGACAGGAGGAGAGGAAATGGCCTCAAGCTGCGCCAGAGGAGGTTTACATTGGATATTAGGAAAAATTTCTTTACTGAAAGAGTTGTCAGGCACTGGAACAGGCTGCCCAGAGAGGTGGAGGAGTCACCATTCCTGGGTGTGTTCAAAAAATGTGTAGACGTGGCACTTGAGGGCGTGGTTTAGGAGGCCTGGGGGTGTTGGGTTGATGGTTGGACTTGATGATCCTAGAGGTCTTTCCCAACCTTAATGATTCTATAATTCTATGACAGGAGATAATGGGGAGCTAAACTCCCCTTTAACTCCCACAGTGAAACTGTGGTGTTGACCAGACTCATAGTCTGGTTTGGCGTACATAGTAGTTGACTTCCCAGAGCTGGGAGTCTACAAAGTTGGCTGTCACTAGAGAAAGCTGGAAATCTCTTATGTGTACGGGAGGAAATAACAAAAACAAAGCAGGACTCTTCTCAGTAGTATCAAGTAAAAGGACAGAAGACAATGGACATGAGCTGAGATAGAGAAAAGTCCCTTTAAACATAAGATAAAACTTCTTTACTGTGGGGGTGGCTGAGCAATGGAACAGTATCTCCACAGCCTAGAGAGGTTGTGGAGATATCTCCTTGGAGATATTAAACATGTGACTCAACACCATCCTAGGCATCATATTCTAGCTGACCCTGCTTTAAGCAGGGGGGATTGGACTAAATGATCTCCAGAGGTACCTTCAAACATCAGCTATTCTGTGATTCTGGGATTCTTTTCTTTCTTTTTTCATATCTAAGCGTGAGCCAAAATTTGGCCCATGGTTTGCATTGCTACTTGATGTTTTATGTGAGCCTTTTGGATCAGATCAATTCCCTCCTAACAGCTAGTTGCTGTTTGGAAATTTCACTCTGAAGGATCCTCTCTCCTCTTGCCATAACTGCCTTTTTTTCCCCCTGCTTTTGTTATCTGATGAAAGGATTGAAATTTATTGCTTTGTTGCCATATACATTGCAAACTGGCTTTATTTGAGACTAACAAATATAAAAGTTACTTTTGTTTTCATTCATTTTTTTAGAAAACTAATAGTTTTCTCTGAAACCTACTTTTAGTAGCTCTTAAAAACTGCTTATAATAATTGATCATACACTTCACATATCTGCTTGAGATGCACAATATTTCACACGCTAAAAATAAAAGCAAGCCGAAAAAAAAACCAAATTACTGTGAGAAGAACTGAATATCTGGTGTATATTCCAGCCTTATAAAAAGAGAAATGCTGAAAGATACTGTCCAGAATTAATGATTGTTAGCTGGCTGCACAGGGGAATGGGAAGAGGACCATTAGGGACCTGGTAGATGCTTAACCACAAAGTTATAGAGGCCTAGACAGTATCCTAGAAAAAAATATCACTGTATTTACACCCTGTTTTTGTACACTTTGTGCTTATTTTGTGTTGTTGATTTTCTTCATAGTAGCTAGTATGGGGCTATGTTTTGGATTTGTGCTGGAAACAGTGTGGATAACACAGGGGTGTTTTAGCTACTGCTGAGCGGGGCTTACACAGAGTCAAGGCCATTTCTGCCTCTCACCCCACCCCCCCAGCCAGTGGCTGGGGGTGCACAAGATGCTGGGAGGGGACACAGCCGGGACAGCTGACCCCAGCTGACCAAAGGGATATTCCACACCATATGGCACTATGCTCAGCATATAAAACTGGGGGAAGAAGAAGGGAGGGGACAACAACACACACAATTGGAGTGATGGTGTTTGTCTTCCCAAGTCTCCGTTACATGTGATGGAGCCCTGCTTTCCTGGAGGTGGCTGAATGCCGGTCTGCTGATGGGAAGGAGTGAATTAATTCCTTGTTTTGCTTTGTTTGTGTGTGTGTATTTTGCTTTACCTGTTAAACTGTTCTTATCTTAACCCACAAGTTTTCTCATTTTTACCCTTCCGATTCTCCCCCCACATCCCACTATGGGGGAGTGAGTGAGCAGCTGTGTGGGGCTTAGTTGCTGTCTGGGGTTAAACCATGTCAACTTCCCTAAGCACTTGATGTTAACCACTACTGCAAAGGGAATAGGGGCAGATGTCTGAGCTATAATGGCTGCTCTTAATATTCATTGTTTCTCGAAGTACATGCCTGTGAAAAATTGACAGCAGGTTGGCCTGTGTGTATAACTCTGCTTCTTTGCTCCTCAATCAAATCTGGGTCTTCTGCCAAATGTCTTCAGAAAAGTTCTCTGAGCTGCAGTATCATTTCTAATTGCCTCCTCCACGGTCTGGGCTGTACATATCCATCTCATCAGGCATCTATGTGCTTTCAGGAGGCCACAACACCATCATAAAACTCTAACATCCTTGTCCTTTAATTATGGAATACATAAGCATCTCCTGCAGTGTGTGCATCCCCCTCAGAACTCTTCAGGTCAGGAATACTGAGATGCCAGCAGCCTGGCTTGTTTGCAGTAACAGCAGGCTGGTGTGATTATCCAAAGGCGGCACATTTACAGATGTCCACTTGTGGCATGATCCTGGGGATTTCGGAACGATGTGTGCTTCCTGGAAGCCCCCCACTTGGCCACTTGATGGCACTCTTAAATATTTAGTTGGTTGCAAATGCTATCAAGTATGCCAGTTCTTTAGAACAGGGATACAGGAAATAGAGCCTCAGGTATTAAATAGTGAAACACTATCAAGATTGCAGTTTAAGCCGACCAAAACAAGAAAGGCAGGAGCAATAGTTCACCTGCTTGTGCCGACTTCTGACAGATGTAAAACGGTAGGATTAACACTTGACCAGCTTCCCAGCTCCAGAGTGCTCTGTGGAGACAAGTGCTTCCTCCTGGGTGCTGGAGCTGGAAAGTGTCCTCTGCTCCCTGATTTCTGAGGACCTGTGGGAGCGAGTTAGTTGAGGTTGTTGTCTGTCTAGCTGAGGGTCAAAACATAAATGCATTCCTGAAAACAGGAGAGTTACTTTTGACATGATTGATACATGAAATTTTTAAACCCCCATCAGTCACGCTTTTCCTCCCTCATCTGTGATGTGTTCCCTCAGAAGTGTTGTGAGAAGTACAGAGAAGAAAGGATGAAGACCACATTAGCTAGTCTTGGCACAGCAGGGTCTGGAATACAAATCTCTCCATTGCTAATCTTGTACCTTTATCATACAAGATAAAGATATGGACTCTCTCTCCATTTAATTTGAGTATCTTCAGAGTGTAAATTAGCACTCATAACATATGGACAGTTGCACAACTACTATTTACATTGTAAAACCAAGCCCTTATGAATATCTTATTTAAAGAAGAAAATATAAAAAACAATTGTAGTGTCTGCTAGACATGTCATGCAAACCCCTGATCAGAATGAGAAAACTCTGATTTTACCTACAGCACTGCAAACTCAACCCAGTCCCATAGTCCTTCTCTTTTTGCAATGCTGACAGGCTTGCCTTTATGTAAACCAGGGGAGAGCTGAGCTGCAAGCCAGATCCTCCTGCTGTTTTCAGGAAGGCGCTACATCTTTTCATCCTGTTCACCCCTGTTCTTGTCTGCTTCTGAGCCTCTCCTCTCGCATGCACGGACAAACAGCGCATAGTTCCAGGCATTTCCTACATCTCTCAGTTTTGTTCCCAGCTGACTGCGGTCTCTCTTATATTACTTTGCCAGCCTGTATTTTAGAGTAAGATGCAAACATACCTGACAGCTCATTTTCTTAAAGGCTGTTTGTATCTATCCATCTATGTTTCTGAGGTGTGTGTCTTGCCTCTGACATGTGCGGAACCCACAGCAGTTACTAGGACTGCAACATGGCCTCAGGACATGTATAAATTACAGCTTGCCTTGTCACCTGTCAATTTTGTCTTTTCTAAAATGTCCAAAAGACTTAGTAATTCTGTTTTTTTCCCTCTCCTATCCAAACTGCAAGTTCTGTGCTTCCTAAACAGAGCCCTAGCTAATAACATTAACTTGATCAGGAGTGCCAGGATTTAGTCCAGCAGCTGGTGAAAGGTGTCAAAAAGAACGTTAAATCTGACATTCAAACATCTGAATCAGCATAAACCAAAATGATCTACAGTTTGCCTCCACTGCACTGATGGGCTCGCTCAGAGCTTGCAGATCTTGCAGTGTCAACACTGCTGACCAGAGGATACATATTTCCCTGGGGTGGGAAGTGCCTGTGCTCACTGAGTTCAGCCCAGCACAGGTGGTCTCAACAGGGGGTTCAAATTCCACTGATGAATGTCAGAAAACAAATGCCAGTGGAGTTATCATCTGAGTCAGTGTGTCAGAGGGGGTGCTGTCGGGATCTGTAGTTGTTTTCATTGGTCCTCTGGATGGAAATACAAACTCACAGCAGATGAATTGTGTGACTGATGAAAAGGCAGGTGGAGTTGTAAATCATGCTGCGAACAGGGCTGTTGTACAAAGTGATTAATCTTGTGGTAAGCTGGAATTATTCAAACCAAATGCATTTCAATGCAGCCAAATATAACATTATACCTTTCTAAACAAGGAGGAGTGCTGTGGTTTGGAAGGCAGCAACTCTAAATAAAAGAAAAAAGAAAAAGATTTTTGTGGACAAGCAATAAATTTGAGTTCCCAGTGTGATATTTTGGCAAGGAGGGCGAACATGACCCTGGAGTGCAAACAGGGAGTCCTGAGTGGCAGCGGAGATGATTTAAGCATTAACAAGACTGTTACTGGAATATTATGTTCGGTTCTGGAGCCAACATTTTTCAAAGCATGCAGAAAAACTGTAGATAGTTCAGTAAAGAGCCCCAAGTTGATTTGAGAGTTGGAGAAGATGCCCTAAAGGAGAGAGGACAATATCCAGTTGAAATATGGACTGCAAATAAATTTTGATTGGCTCTAGCACAAGTCCTAGCCATGTGATGTCCTCTACACATCTGTGGAAAGTTTCTTAATATTCTACTCTTCTCCGTGCCTGTTGAGAAGTGACTTTTTCTTTGCAGCTGTGAAGGCAGCACCTTTGACTGGTGTGGCAAAACTTGTGTTGGCTCCCAGCTTTTTGCTGAGCAGGACTCTCTATGCAAAACTGGTGAAAATAAACGGGATTTTTGAGTTCAGGCTGTGAAGGTTATCAAAAGTATGCTGAAAGGTGACTAGTGTTCAGTTTTAAAGTATGAAGAGAAGTACCAGATATGAAAGAAGTCCTTCGTCCAATCAAGATAGGGATAGTAAGAATTAACAGTGGGAAGCCAGATAAGTCAAATGAGGAATTAGGTGCAGCTTTTTAATCACTCAAAGCAATTAAACATTGAAACAAACTGCAAAATGAAACAGTGGTTTCTCTGTCTCCTGAGATCTTCAAATAAAGTATGCATGTACTAGCCAAAACCAAGTTATCAGGCTCAAAACAGGACACACCAGTAACATACCTGAGCTGCGAAATAGAGGAGGCCAGGCTTTCTGACCTTGAGCTATGAAGTAATGAATTCTCAAAACATTTTCGTTCTGGGAAGAGACTGTTTTGAAAGTTCAGTGTTAGTCTTTTCCCTGCCTACAACATGGCTCACAGCCAGATCCATAGTTATCAGGGCTTGTATCAACACAGCAGTATAGTTCTGTACTTCTGGGCATCTTAGGGAAGAGGAACAGAATGGTCATCAGTGATCACGGTTTAAATTTCTCAGGGATCCTGGGTTGGGGCCACCTCAAGTAGCACCCTGTGAACTCCCAGTTCTGCTCCATGTTCTTCCAGCTTGCTGTAGTGTCTTTGGCAGTCCCCTCTACTGCCCTTTCTCATTTCCTTGGCTGTGAAAAGGAGCGCTGTGAATACAGGCTTAAAGCACGCTGAAATGCTATAAAACTTCCAGTTATTATTGTTAGTCCTCAAGAGCCTTTGAAAACACATTCAGCACATGCCCAGACTCTCTGAGGTCCTTGGAAAGATTTGTTCTTTCTTGATTTTTCTGAACTATTGGCATACAGTTAAGCTCGAAGTGCCAGCCATTTCCTTTCTTTCAGCACACCCATTCTGTGACCGCAGCAAAGCCTGGAGTTGGCAGAGCTATTTAAATAATCCAGGAGAGAGTCTTGCTGAAGCAGCACAAGCTCACACAGCATGTTTCACAGGAGGTTAGAATAGCCTGTGCTCAGTGCCATGCAGCACAGGTTTTGCTCACTGATAGAAAAAAAAAGTATTGAGAATTCATTAATTTGGGCCTTGCTCAGTCATTTGTTTGTGCCACACAGGCTGTGGCACAAGCAAATTCTTGGGCTGTGCTCAGGGATTTGTAGACCTGGATAATAATAATAATTTGCTTGGAGAAATAACTAAAATGCAAGTAAAGAGCTGAGCCATTTCTTTGGGTACCAAAATTTTTGTCTTTGAAACTGATCTCTTCTCCTCAGAGCAGATCACCTAACTGACTGTAAAGCACAGCCAACCCCTTCCCTTGGCTTCTCAGAAATCCAAGCCTAAAGGATAGAGCCCCAGCCAGCAAGCTCATCAAAGCATGGGCATATCTAGAAAAGGAGAGTAGATGTGCTTGTGCAGCTGTGACGCTCAGAAACAAGCAGCTGTTCACAACCATGCTTCTCCATCTTACTTCCTTTTTAAGATGGGCTCTTGGAGGAGAAAGGACAGATTTTAAGCAGCAGTGGTTCCTTCTAGAATAGTGATTTCTTGGTCCAAGCCATATCAGTGAGACAGCTGTCGGACTTGATTTATAGAAAGCCATGTATCACAGGCTGCGGAGTTTTAGGTTTTAAATCCTCCAAAGAGAAGGTAATTTGC
>VZTV01001039.1:0-10797 GCA_013400875.1 Anhinga rufa | reverse complement strand
CATTCAAATAAAACAGAATAGCAGTTAGGTATCTAAATGGGTTGATAATATGTTTGATTAACATGTTGCCCACATTATGTGTGGCTGAGGAAGCCCCTGTTGAGGAACTAGTAAGGAATGCGCTTGGCTGCGCACTGCACATGTTTCTTACGCTTGACCTTTGAAGGAGATGTGCTGGAGATATTCAGCACATCCAAGTTCCAAACAGACTCCATATTTTTTCAGAAAATGGGAATTCTGGAGAAGTGAAGCTGAGTATGCGTTGCTTTGGCAACTTCTCTGGCCATTACACTCACTTCAAGTGATGTGTAGGGCCTACCTCAGCCTTAGAATTACATCTACAGAGAATTTTTGTCGGATCATTTTAGGAAGCTGATAGGAAGAATCACTATTGTCAGCCGTGGAGATAAACATGCTGTGTGCTAGGTTTTGACTTTAAGTACTTCTATTTGTAACTACGATAAAGATCTGAATACTGAACTACAACTAAGTGCAGTCGCGCAAAGTCTGAATTATCCTCTGGAGATGCCAGTTTCGCATTCTGGCTACACAGGGAGAAGAGCGTAATCATATTGCTTAGAAACTCAACGTTAGATCATGCCTTTCAGTTTCCATTTTGTGCATCTCCATCTCTTTGCCCTTGTTAGAAAAAAAAGGAAGAAAAAGAGGTTGGATTAACAACGGTATGGGAGCTAAGGTAGGAGATAAAAAACTTACGGCATGGCTGTTTAGGGACATTTAGACAGCACCTGTTCTGGTGTTGATAAGAATAAATATAGATTTTCTGTTTGTTCTTATGCTGCCAGTCAGAATATAGTAATTTAATTTCAGAATAATTCCCTAATTGTTTCCAGGGCCAAAAACTTTCAAAGCTTATGTGATTTCTACCTTAAGCAGTAAACTAAGAAAATCCCACGGAATCTGAATTCTTTACCTAAATCCCACTGGCCTAATTTATTTTCACTTATACTCCTAGTTAAAATATTTTAAGAATCTGTTTGTATTCAAACGAAGGCTTACATTTATCACACCTCATATCATTGAGCCTAAAATGTCATGGCCTGTAGAATGGTGTGTAAAAAAAGTGAGGTTCCCCCACTGCAGTTTTGTGATCCCCAGGATTGCCATAAAATGCTGTACCTCATGTTGCTTTCAAAAGAATTTACTGGCATTGTTCTTGTTGCTTAACTGTTAAACGTGGATGAACTTCCAAATGTTTTTTGTAAACTTGAACTGACACTATTTTTACTGATGATATTATCTTATGTAAAAAGACCAGAAGTATTTTAAAGGATTCTTTGCAAACACAAAATTTTTATGGGATATTATATTAAGCAGTTGCAGAATAGAACTATAAACTGTCCTATTGACATTTTTCATTTGACCTCTGTTTGAATGGATCATCAGTCTGTCCATTCACAGATGAAGAGGCATACTGAAGAGAAAACAAGAGGAGGAAAAAAAGTAGGGAGATGGAGGCTGAGACATAGGAAAGAGGAAGTAAAAATATGGCATTCAAGGGGAACAAATCTTATCTGTATTTTCTGAATATTTCTTTAGCAAATATGTTAAGCTTAAGGTAAAATAAGTGGGATATAAGAAGATTGCAGTATTAATTAGGGAAAAATCTACACGTTGTCAGAGTGCTTAGCAAACCATTTACTGATCAAAAGCCCAATACTCCCTTGTTCAAATGGCAAATTGTCTACTGAAAGACAATTTACGTAATGTTTGGGTTTGATTTCTTTTGAAGTCATAAAGGCTGGTAATAGCTCCACTTAAGCATGTGGTGGTTCCATTTCTAATTTTTTTGTTTGAGGAAAATTTTTTGTATGAGGAAATTGGAGCACTTTATTTTGTTGAGGCTAAATAATAATTTTGCTTACAGTCATAACTGAATCTGCAAATTATGATGTCTTGCTTTGCTTGTTTATTTTTAGTCATCCTTTCAATCTTCACTACCATTATAATAATTTTTGAATACCTAATCAGAATCCCACAAATTGCTTATATGTCATGCTTTTAAAAATGTGGCTTACAACATACTATGTTGTACTTTTTGGATATTGTGTAATTCGTTAAATTGCATGTTACATGACAGTAGAAAAGCTTCAGAATTCATTCCACCTAACCGTAATGCTTCCCATCCATTAATTTACTATCTTTATTCAAATCCTTGGATAGGCAGTTAAAATTTCAAAATGGAATTTCATTCACCCATTTCTAAGCCCTTATAACTTATTGGTAGACTTAGATGGGCTGTGGGCTTAGTGAAAGAGGACAACGTATTTTTATACTGCTGCAACATCTTTCAGCTAAAATATTTCACCCGTATAATCAGTTGCTTTGTTTAAATGTAAGACTTGATTTTCTTATGGCTAAAGGAGAAACTAATTTGGTCTTGCAAGCTAGTTGTTACAGCTTCCTTTTAAGGATGTGTATTGCACAATATGACTGTTGCAGTGAAACTGAGATTTATGATCACTGGAGTAATAACATGCAGATAATGCTTTAGTGGCTAAAAATAATATTTCACTCTTCACTGGAGTAAACCAGGACTTGATGCCTTCAGAACAAGTAGTTGTTTTATGTACTGGTATAAATGCAGGTGTCAGAGGTATTAGACAGGCTTACAAGCCATTTTAGAACTGTTTATTACTGGCATTGGGTATTACTCCCTGATGAAGTACTGATTTTGTACTAAAAAACATTTTCTTTCCATGTTGAATATAGATGCTCATCCCAGCCCTAGGAGAAAGAGAAATTTTTCTCTCTTAGGGTTTTTTTTGACCTTTTTCCTCCAATAGGCTGGTTTTGCTACCGGCTTCTGAAACAGAAGTTTTGTCAAGATCATACATTTATGAAGTAATACAGAAGAATGCTTATATGATCTCAGTAAGCCATCTGTCAGGCTTCCCTGAAAGAAAATAGTATAAAATACTGTCCACAGATGCAGAAAAAAAAAGAAATAATATTATTTTACAGCTTTTAAGGTTCAAGACTGGAAATTAGATAAAGAGTTCTCACTCACATCTTGATTTATTAACAAAAGATAACGTGAATACTTTATATGGAGTATGGTACCAGATGTGAGATATAAAAGAAATTGCTGGTGGTCACCTGCTTTAATGCACATTTAGTTTCTTGTGTGGTAGCTGATGTCATGTAGAATTCATATGATAGAGAATAATTTTAAGTTAGTAGACCATGTCAGGTTAGCGAAGATCGATGCTTGTGGAATGTTTAATATTTTCCATTACAATGTATCCGTCCATTTGAAAAAAATGAAATAATCACCTTCTGCCAAGGTTTTTGAAAAGCAGCTGTGAGTGGCTTGGATATTTCTTGTGGTAGCCAGGCACAACAGAATTTTTAATGGGAAGGTTTTGGGAAGTCAGTAGAGTGCTGTTGACTCCAGCTTATTTGCCTATCATTTTATTTTTGTCTTTGTAGCACAATTCTGCTACCATTCAGTTGTTATATTTACATGGTTTTCTTTGGAACTAAGTGCAGATTTCTTCTCCTGGGGCATATTTTCTCCATCAGAATACTGACAATGTGTTGACAGAAAAAAGAGATGGAAGATGCACTTGCGTGCCATGGTACCAGCGTGCTATAAAACCTCAAGTAGGAAAGAATCCTTATCCCAAGAGGCTTCTTGCTTTTAAAAAGTAATGGCAATTGAAGATTCTTGATGTAGCCAGCTCAAATGCCTGCTGTATGGAAACATTCAGCCTAGAAAACTACATTCAGGCACAGAATATCACCTTTGCAGCAGATTTAACTGACTATGCTAATCTTGTCCCTGGGAATTGAAGTTTGATTAACTCAGATTTCCACAGAGCCATGTGCTGTAGCCACAGAGCTAGCAATTGATTACAGAAGATATTGTCATAGGTATTTCACTGCATGCCATGTTCCTAACAGGTTTTTTAACCCTTCTGATGAAGCAAGATGAGAAATTATGTTGCTTAACAGCCAAACATGGCCTTCACAGCAACATAAATGGTATTATAAAATGGTCTTAATTTGATTTAGTAATTTATCTAAGCAGTTATAATTTTAGGTATAAAAAACATATTAAAATCTTCTAGGGAAATTTATTCTATTTCTTAATCTCTGTTATAGATAATTCATGCTTATATTTTGGGGAAAATAGAAAGAAGATTTCTGCTTATGTTTATTTCTGTTCCCAGTAGTTTCCTTGCACATTTCCAGTGTTTTGCTGTTATCAGTAATTTTTATTTCCTTATTTTTTAGGTTTTGGTTCAATTTATGTTTGAGATGGATAACATATAACTTACTGTTACTACAATTTAATTAATTGATACCAATTACTAAACCAGAAATTGCAGAACTCATGTCTTCCTTTTTTAAAAAATCTAATTTCATATTAAAATAATTCTGATAGTTGCTGACTGATAAGTTAAAAAAAAAATTAGGAGATCTTATTTCAGTTAGGAACTCAGATCTTGACCTGGTATATACTGGGGAAAAATTCTTGTTTTGATGAACTGTATTGAATTTAGCTTTTCGTATACTATGTTGTCTTAAAACTCTTCATTGGTCTGCTTTAAATCCTGCAGTTCTGAACATGGTTTGGAATGAGCAAGTTTTAATGATTAAATACTTTAAAAAGAATGAGTAATATTCTAAATCTCCCCTTCCTTTTTTCTGTAAGTGTCAGCTGACTTGAAAAGTGTAAATTGCACATATTTCTGATGTGTGTCATCAGGAATTTGCATGCTGCCTTCTCTACCTTCTCTGTTATTTTTCATCTGCTTGTTCTTCCTAAAACGAGTTAAGACATTTTTTACACTAGAGAATAGATGCAAACTTCTGATTGTTTTCACAGTATGACTAAACAGTAGTATCAAGTAGGAAATCCAGCACAATTCCTCTTTAACTAACAGCATAAATAGTTCAAAAAAGGTAAAATCAGGAGGAAAGAATGAACTCTTTAAAATTAAACTATTTTCAGCCACGGGTTGCAGAAATAGAATTTTTTTTTTTCCTAGTGTTCTATGCAGAAATAGGAGTAGACAAGAAGAGATAAGCATAAATGCCTTTTTGGGACATCCGCAAGAATAGGTGTAATACATTGTACACTTAATGCTAATTGATACTACTCTGCAAGACTCACCAGAAAATTCAATCCAGAATTCTATGGAAACCAGCTAGTAAAGGGAACAGAGAAACCATTTGCTCTGAAGAATTTAGGTACAAGACAGTAAAATTTTTGGGAGACAGTGGAAGGCAAAGGGAAGCATAAGTAAACTTGGCATAAAATTGAAGATTTCTTTTTTATTAAGTCCAGGTTCATCAATAAGCAGGTCCTGATACATGTTGGCTATAACATAACTCAGTCTGGGAAAATATCTGCTGGTCATCATTAGCTCCTTGCAGAAGGTATGTTACTGTTCCAGACTCTTCTGGTTTTTATTTCAACATGGCATGGACGTAGAAAGTATGGTAGGCGTTTTGGGGAGTGCAGATAATTGGAACATGAGGATTCTACCTGATAACCTGTTTTTCGTCTAATGTACTATTTGAAGGTTTTGGCATTCAGTGGTCGTCAGAACAGATAATATTTAGTCATTGACAAATTGTATTTCACTAGTAAGTGTGGAACAACTGGACAGAAACTGTAGCCCTTTACCTATGAAGAAGGAATGAATATTCTCCAGTTGGCTGAAGCTGTAATACAGGGTGTTCATGACAACAGAATTATATTAGTTTACAGGGAAAATGGTAATTTGCTATGAGACATTAGCTTAATAAACTGGTGTGCTAACAAGAGAGGTTAAGAAGGGTGAAAATGTTCTATTTTGATGTTTTGCCAAGTTAAGCAGTGAAATATTATGAACATGAATGAAGTGAAATGGAATGCTTTCTACTTGGATTTGAAACCAAAAATCTCGGTGTGTGAGTGATAATTCATAAGTGGTAGAGTGTAACAGTAGATAAGTAGATAAGTACCCTTCCTTCCCTTCTTCCTCTCCCACTGAGGAAAAATTGCTGAGCAAAAATCTGAAGTGCTGAGGTGTTTATTTTAACACTGGGAAACACTTATTACTTCAAATATTTGCCTGCTTGTATATCATATCTATTATACCAGATGTGCCACATACAAATTAGACATGGCTCATAAAGTGTGGTAACCCTAGATTTTTCAAGATTTTGGATGTAAATTTTCCTTTTATTTAACTGTTCTCTAACTCATGTCAGGGAGGCTTTCTAGTGATGGAGGACTATAGCTTTTTAATTAAAATCCTCAGCAGAATTCTTCCTGTACTTTAAACACACACTTTATTCAGTTCTTAAAAATAAATAAAATAATCTCTAGATGGTGTTAAAAGAAGAATGTAGAAATGGAGATTACATTTACTGGATCTGGAACCACGTTCTCTTAATTACTTGACTAGGTCTGTAGCTGCATTTATCTAGTACCTAGCAAAACCTTCTTGGAAATAGGAAAGTTTTCTTCTTTACAATGATAGTAACTATTTGAAGAAAGCCTAAGCTAAATTCAGATTACAAAGTGCTAGATCAGAGAGTAATCACAGAATCACAGAGACACAGAATAGTAGGGGTTGGAAGGGACCTCGAGAGATCATCTTGTCCAACCCCCCTGCGTGAGCAGGCACACCTAGAGCAGGGGGCACAGGACCGCGTCCAGGCGGGGTTTGAATGTCTCCAGGGAAGGAGACTCCACAGCCTCTCTGGGCAGCCTGTGCCACTGCTCTGTCACCTTCACAGGAAAGAAGTTTTTCCTCATATTCAAGTGGAACCTCCTGTGTTCCAACAATGATGAATATATTGAACAGGACTGGACCCAGTACAGGCCCCTGGGGGACTCCACGAGTCACCGGCTTCCAGCCAGACTCTGCCCCATTGATGACAACTCTCTGGGACCTGTTGTTAAGCCAGTTCTCAATCCACCTCAGTGTCCTCTCATCCAGTCCACATTTCCTTAGTTTGTCAGTGAGGATGTTATGGGAGACAGTGTCGAATGCCTTGCTGAAGTCAAGGTAAACAACATCCACTGTTCTCCCTTCATCGACCCAGCCAGTCACCCCATCATAGAAGCCTATCAGGTTGGTCAAGCATGATCTCCCCTTGGTGAATCCATAAAATATAAAAAATAACACCAAGAGATGAACTATGCTATAAATTCTTTTTTACTTTTCCTTGTACTGTGAAATAATTTAGATGAACATTTTATGCATGTGTTTATCTTGTACTCTGTATCTAACAGATGCTGGCATGGGAGACTTCACATATTAATTTGGTTGAAGAGAAAGTTGGGGATTTTTGGTTTTTGATTTTGGGTTGGTTTTTTTTTACAACAGTGCTCCAGGCACCCTACTCTGGACTTCACAGAGGAGATGCCAGGCAGCTTTGCAGGCTAGCCTGCTGGGACTGCTCACCCATTCTAGCTGGCTGTGGAGCCATCTGGCAGTCACATCCAGTACAACACTAGGTGACATGAATTAACTACTTTTCAGTAAAGTAGGGTGTTTTTTTCCTGTATTTAACAAAATCATTAAACACCAAATTCCAAAAAATCATGTTGTAAATGTCTTTATAAGCTTCAACCATGCAACGGTTAAGAAAGCGAAATTGTGAAGGTTGTGTATCACAAACTATCCTTTAATTTAAAAAAAAAATCACAAACTTTGATTGTTTTGTTTTCAATCTGTCATGTACTGCAGTATTTCTAAAGGTCTTTTTTATTGTGTGATATTAATATCATCAAGGGAACAGGCTGTAAGGCAGAAGTATTTGCCTAGTCTGTGTTTTCAGTTTTATGTGTTCTAGTAAATCTGAGGTGCTTCATTCTGGTTTTCAGGTTTCAAAATCCGTTAACCATCTCTCCATCTTAAGCAGTGATTCATACCCACCTCATTACAAGAAGGGTAGGAATATGATCCCTAGATGTGGTTTTTCTTAAGTAGGTGATTATTGGTGTGTATGCCATTTGTGTGTAGATTTCTGCACTGGACCATATTACGTAGTGTATTAGGTCTTCCTAGCATTAGTTGCATTTACATGTAGGTTTTTTTCAGTGTGAACACATTCTGGAGGGTGGTTTTGAAACACTGATATTTGTGTTACTGGGATATGTGTGGTGTCTGCATTATTTGCCAGTAATATGAGTTGGATTTGGTTTCAGAAAATGTGAGCTAGTTTTATGTCCACTCTGATTTTACCTACGTCTGTTTTAAAGCACCAGCTGTATGGCAGATGCTCACATTAAGGTTTTGTGTTTCAAGCAGAATCAAGAAATTCTCAGGATACCTTATTTGCTTCTACTACAGATTTTTCTCCTTCAGATTCAGCCAATCCATAATCATGAGTGTATAACTGTTTCAGTCTTTTGTCAAAACCTACTGACTAGAACCTGTTTCCCTCCTTAAATTTCTCTTCTTCTCTGTACTGCTTCTCTTCTGCCAGACCATAACTGGTGAGTATGATCTACAGTGGAAAAGAAATTGTCTTCTGCTTGTTCATCTCTATCAACTCAGAATTTTGTCACTACCTGCAAGAAATGATGATATGTTTATGTTTTGTTTTGCTCTTCAGTATATCCATGTCCTTAGTTTTTTTGATTGTTCAGGAGTCCAGTCTACTGTTTGTCAGTCTTCTGCAGCTTGTATGAGTAAATGGCACAAGGGATCTGATCTTCTAACAACAGAGGCCCTTATCTTGTCCTTCTTGGGGAGCAGTTTCTTTATTTTTGGTGACTGTGATCAATCTAGTTGGCTTTGCATTTTTTGGTTTGTTTCTGAAATAAGAATCCCCTTGCCTTACCCCTTTTTTTTTCTCCATCTAATTGTGTATTGTATTTAAAGCCTTCTTTTTAAGGTGATACAGCAGTTTTGTGTGGAAGTGGACTCATAAATTAAAGCCAGAAATAGTACTGGCCATAAAGTACTTGGTATAATATTTTCTCAACAATATTCCTACTGCTGCTTCACGACTGACTCACTCATGTTTTTACTTGCATGTTGAATCACATAACTTTTTGTTGAGGCTGTGTGTGGTTTTAAGGATACTTACAAAGCAGAACTTGGTACCAGAGTGGGGCTTAAATTTACCTGTCATACTTGCGCCACTTTCCAACTTTGTTTTTTTCTTTAAATCTACAATTGTTTTCAGCAGGCTCTAAATATACAAGTCAAGACTATAGGCTCTAACTGAAAGTATAATTTGGCCTTCCCTAATGTGGGAATTTAACAGCCCTGCTTGGGTTTTCTTGAATAATTTCTTCTTTCTTCTCCATGTGCTTCATAATTTTGCTTCCAGAACGAAAAGCACTAGCCCTCTAAATATATTTATTTTCATTTTACGGCTACTCTATTTTTAACAAATACACCTGGTAGAAGAGTTTTGGTTTAGAATTTATTCGTGTACACTGGAGTATATGAAATGTATTTGCAGTTGTTAGCTTTAATAATGTAAGCATGTGAAGACTTCTGAAAGGAAGCAAGTATCAACTTCTAGTTTTTTATATGACAAAACTTAATCTTATGAAGTGTTTTTGTGATGTTTTAAGGCATCCCTTTCATACATTTATAAGAATAAGTTGATAAAAAATTTGTACCCTGATTTCTTTATGCTTGGGATTTGAGCAGGTTTTCTCCTTTTTTGGAAACTAGCTAGAATACTTTTCAAGGGTCCTCCCCAGCCATTTTTAACATGCTACTAATATGCCGTGTGTTGGATTATAACATATTTAATAAAAATAAAATGTAATTTGTTCCTCATCCTTTAGTTCCCATAGCTTGGTTCATAAGGTTTATGATAGACTAAAATTGAAAATTTTTTGTGGGAGCTCTTTCTTGTTGTGTTGACAGAACATAATTCAGAGAATTACTAAAATAACATTTTATTTCAACACTTAGGAGGATTTGAATCGTTAGGTTTAATTTTTAAAATGCTAAAAAAATATCTAAAGTGAAATTTGCTTCTCAGATTCTAAGTGATATCAGATGAGTTGCCTTCTCTACAGGAGATTTTATAGCTCTATGTATTTTATAGGATGTTGAATAAAAGTTGCAAAATAAGCCTGAGCATAAATGTTGGGGGGGGGAGGGGGGGAGGAAGTAATTTCTTGCATAGTATCATATCACAGAGATGAAAAGGTAGAAAGCCAAAGGTACATCCTTTTACATTTGAATGTAATGGTCAGCAAGTATCTTTCTAAATTGTATTTATGTTATGCTGCACATGTTGAATAGCAATGCCATAACAGATGTGGTCCCTATGGAAACCAAAAGTTTATTTTAGTGTGAAGGGAAGAGCTCTGCAGAGGATGGTTAAAAAATGGGTTATACTGAGTTTTTCTTAATAGGACACAGTATGATATGTACTTTCTAGACCTACAGTACTGTGGATTCTACAAAATAGCACAGAGAGCATGTAAAACAGGTGATTTTTGATTTGTAACATAGGAGATTTCTGATTAGTTGCACTTAAGTGACTACACTGTTGATATAAATGAAATATTTGTGTCATGCACAACAGAAGCACGAGCAAGAAAACCTGGAAGCTCAGCTAGGAATACAAATTGCACCCTTTGACCCACTCCTCACCTAATTGAAGTAGGTTTTCTGGTAACAGGTTCTAATATAATTCCACAGCAGTGTTGCAGAAAACTGTCACTGCTGGAACTGTTTCTTTCGGCAGTCCTTCTGCATGGTTTTGCAAGTAAGAAATGCAGGTTTCTAAGAGTATCCTATATGTGTCTTTGGTCATTCCAAGCATCTTTTAAAATGTAGAACATTGGTAGGT
>VZTV01001032.1:0-30627 GCA_013400875.1 Anhinga rufa | reverse complement strand
CTGTGATTCTGTGATCTTCCTTCCTTTTCTACTGTGAAGCCAGTAGTTTTTTAATACAATATCAAGTCCTCTTGAACACTCGAACAACAGCATCAGATAAAAAAGTTGCCAACTCTCTCTACCCTTCATGTAACAATTTACATGAATGTGAAAGATGGGTTTTCAGGACTGAAGTGCTAACCCCAATTTACAGTTCCAATCTAAAGTAAGATGTTTGGTTTTTCATTAAATTTCTTCAGAAAGTCTTTCCAAATCCTAATTCTTTCATTGCAGAGCTGCTGTTTAAACTTTGGGCTTTGTTAAGTGATGGTAGTTACACAGTTCTTTCTAGTGTACTTTCCATGGAAAATGTGGAACCACTTGCAGCTTTTATATGCCCATTTTCAAACCTTTGCACTCCACCTATTGGCACTATAAAAATGCATTAGTTTAATTATTAAGGTAATACCACTTGGCTATTTAATTTCCCTAGTAAAAGATGGGACAATTTGTAAGTGAATGGAAGGTTTTTAGACTAAAACCTGTAAGTGTAAGAAGCTTTGGTCCTAACCCATGGTCTTGGAAATTGGAAAAAAGCTTTTTAGGGACTACTTAGAAACAAATGATGGATATTGGTGCCATCTCTGAGTGTGGCAGCTGGAAAGTTTAATTATAGGCTGGAAAGTCAGTTAGGGATTAAGGGAAGTGTTAGCAGAAGGGGTGAATGTTAATGACAGCTGTTTGCTGAGGGTTCAGGGAGGCAAAGTACATATAGAACATAAATAAAGTGTAGGGCCAAGCATATACTGGCTTTGAACATTCAAAAACTCTAGGTCACTTGTTCCTTGACACGTGAACCTGGTTTGTATGAAATCATTTTAACGGCTCGCACACACACAGAGGTGTGTGTAGAGGGGGGAAAAATCCTGCCTTTGTTTCAGAGCCCGCACCACGGGTGAGCTTGTGTTCACTGTTGGAAAACGGCACCTGGGCCAGGGATAAATACAAACCCTGAGAGAAGCATGTGCCTGCATCCGCATTAGGCGAGGGGCATTGGTGTGAAAGAAGGAGGTCCGTACAACAAAGCATTTGGGGCTGAGGACCTGGCATCCGTGTGCTGTGCACTGGCTTTACTCTGGTCCCAAACAGCACGTGGCCTGTGCCTGCCGAGACCTGCAAATTAAAACAAGTTAGAAAACCCACACCACCAAGTGTGGGGTTTGTAAGCACGCTGTAGCTCACGTTGCAAACCTGCACTGGTAGTTTGAAGGAAAATTCCAGATCCTTTTGCCTTTAAAACTGTATAGCTTGGGAAATAGCTCTGCATCTGCTTAGGGTATCTGTAAGTCCTGTTGTGTAGGTCAGGCACCAGCACTGAGATTGAGTGGTGCAGATTGTTAGGGCAGTTATAGCCAATATAGTGCTACGGCTGAATCAGTCTTCCCTCTCTGTCATTTTTCTCAGGGCTGAGTTTAGCTTTTTTCATTCGAGTACATTTGGTCAGGTCTGAAAATAGGTTGGTTTGGTTTGGGGGTTGGTTTTTTTTTCCTTTCCCCTGTATGGCACAGGTTTTTCACTATATAAATTTCTTTTGAATGAGGAGGAGTTGTGAAGGATGAGTGCCAGACTTAGGCTTGCTAGGTGCATACATGACTTAACAAATCTGCTTTTTAACCCATCACAGTAACTAGTGGTCATTCTTTGAGGGAAGAAAGAATGATAGCAAGAGCCATCTTTTTTTTTTGGGGGGGGGGAACAAAACAAAACCAAAAAACCCCAAAACAACAACAACAAAAAGCCCCAAACACCCAAAACCAACCAAAAAAACAACCCCCAAAACCTAAAAAGTCCAGCATTTTAGTTTTGAAGTGTTTAAACCAGACATACAACAGTGACTTCGTGGAGTTTCTATTCTTATGTCGAAGGGTAGCAGATATATGGAGAAGTTTGGATTTATCCCTGTTGAATGTGAGTTTTAAGATTACCTTTTATTCAGCTGCAGTAGTAGATGTGCTGTACCGTACAGACTGCTGTGGCAGTGTGGAATGCTGGCCTGAGCATTAAAAGAATAAACTAAGAGAATAATTTTCCCCATCAAATCAAACTAATCTGAGCATGCAGCATTGTTTATAATACATTTCATAGATTTATAGCTGTACATCATCTTCCTTGACAATTAAAAGCTTGTAGAACACAAAAATGTGTCTAGTTTAATAACTGTCTGTCTTTAATAACTAACTGTCCCGTATGAGAGATTTCTGGGTGTTACAACACCGAGGTTGTTGCAAAAAGGTAATAATTCAGCCTTTCCACACGTAATTCGGTATTGCTGGCCATATTGAATGTATGGCTGCAGTAAGGGTAGTACAGCCGGCTGCTTGAAAAATAACTGTGTGATCTTCATATGAAAAATTGGTAGGTTTTTGGGTACTTGCCCGTTTCGGTTACAGCTAGAGCTGGTTGGTGACAGAGTGAAGTGGCTGGTTATCCCACCGATGGTATTTTCTGTCCTTGTGAGTGTGGGCGCAGGGGGCTTGGGCAGCACTCAGCGCTGGGTGGGTGCCATGGCATGCAGGGGCTGCTGGCTCCCTCTGGAGCCCAGCTGCTTCCCGCTCGCCAGTGAAGGACAAAAGTATTTGCACCTCTCGTTCTTGGAGGGCTTATGGTCCTTGGGAAGGTCTCTGGCAATGGAAAGAAAGTGCTTCATGTGGTATTTAAAATGCTGGAGAAGAATTCACAACAGGCATTTCCTCTCCTCTGAAGTGTGAGCAAAGGGAGAAGGGAGAGAAAAAAATAAAAATCCCTAATAAAATATGGCTCACTTCAGGGATGGTGAAACTGCTTACTTGAACCTGTTTTACCTGGTTTATGTCAGCGTAGGTCAAGCAACGTGCTGAACTGCAGATGAAATAATAAGAAATAAAAAGAACCCTTATCTTCCTGAAGGCAGCTCGCTTTTATGAAACTGTAAAAGATTACAAATGGGGTGAAACAGGGAAGAGCCTTGAGTATGTGTGTTTTGGGAGCTTTGCCCTTTATTGTATGATTGTGTGTGAGTGTGCATCTGTAAGCAAGAGAAGAAATCCTTAACTTGCTCAGTCTGCAGGCTGCTGGGCTCTTTTGGATTGTTTTGGTTTAGTTTTTTCCCCAGTTGATTCTTTTTTCCCCCCAGCTTGGAAAACCCATTAATTACAGCAGTAATTTTGAGGCTTAGAGGCAGTTCTGGGTGCAAAGGACCCTGCCATGCTTCTGGTCTTATTTAGTACTAATGGATTAGACAAAAAAACCCTTCTCAGAACCCCACCCTGAAATACTGGAAGCTGCTTTTCTTCTTAAGAACTCCCAAATATCCAAGTCCACACTTGCATCACTTAAGCCAGCTTGAACTAGCTCCTCTGCAAGTTTTCAGTCCTCTGAATGCCAGCCGTTGTCTAGCAACTGGTTTGAATAAAATGGTATCCTATATTGGCCTGTCAGCCCATTCCTTGGCATCGTGTCCCCATGGCATGTTTACTGTCAGTACCAGGGACAGGAAGAGTAGATGTTCTCCTTAGTGGTGCAACGTAGGTTGGGGTTTTGTTCCCTTTTAAGAAATTAATATCAAAACTGCTCTTTTGATTTTTTTCCATTTTTCATTGGTGAGGCATAGCATGTAGTTCATTTCGTGAGTGTATTCAGATGCCCAAATTAACCTGAAATTGAAGTCTTTCCTCACCATTTAACTTTTGGTTCAGTAAAGGTTGAGGCAAACATTTGCCAGCATACCGAAAGGGACCTGACACTTCTGTTGCAAATAACTGTTCCCCAAAAGCACTGCTTGTGTTGAAACAGCTTGGGTTCTGGCTTGCAGCCATTGGGTTCACCTAAGCATATTACAAGAAGTGACAGGTAGACAGAAGTAATACATATTTTAATGTGCTTGACTTGGCTAGAGACCATAAAATGGGGTAGACTAGACTTTCCTTTCCTAGCAGATGTGAGCTTGCTCCCAATTTATTAATAAGTTACGACACTGCCAGCACTGCCACTCGAGACACCTTAATGGCCCTGAGACTCTTGAAAGTGGACGAGAATGTCAAGTTCCAGCTTTTTTTCCAAAATGTTCCCAGCTCCTGTGAAACCACTACAGAAAGCATGCTGAGGGCTCAGTCCAGCCAAATTGCTAATGCCCCATAACACCTGCCAAGGGCTGAGGTGGCTGTTTCTGGAGTGGGTATTTCAGCAGTGGATGTAAGCTATAAGTGAAATTGGAAATGTTTCCAATTGGTATTCCCTAATATTTTAATAAACAAGAGACTATCATGACTTGAATGTTCTTCAGATACAGGGAGCCACAGTTGTTCTAATATAAATCATGTGCACTCTGTCACTGAAACTAGATCTCGTACATTAATAAATACTGCACTTGTTTGAATGATACTCAGCACAAGAGAAGGAACTTCTTAAATATAAAATGAAAAAAGCCAAATAATATCTACCCTAGCAGATGAGGGTTTTTAACTTACTTTTTATTGAACATAATGTAGTTAAGATAGTTTTCTTCCCCTTGAGAGATCTTTAGGCAGGAGTTTGCAGAAAACAGTGTGGGACTATGAACAGATCAAAGGTTAAAACCAAGTTGGTAAGTGTCATAATATGGTGAAAATATTGAATTCTCTACTACCAGGAGGTATAAAGAGGAGTATTGTTTTCAGACAAAGCCATCCTTGCAATCTGTTCAGCACAAGTAAGCACAGTTGATCGTTAGCTGAAAGTAAGATTTGGATGCTATTGCTCAGGAAAGGTGGAGTGATGGGAAAGAGAACAGTAGAGAGGAAAGAGCCTGAGAGAGGACTAAAAATAGGGCTTGCCAGAAGAGGCAGAGGAGAGGGTGGTCTGAGGGGCGAACAGCGGCTGTCTGCAAGCTGCAGAGCCATGTTACGCATCCACTGTTGTCAGGGTGAGGAGGAGTGTACCTACATTTCAAGTAGGAAGAATTAGGTCAGACATTTGGGAAAATTTTCCTAAACCGTAAGGCTAGGGAATCAATGGACTAAATGGCCTGTGGGGAACATGGAAACATGAGCATTCTGGGATTTTAGTGACAGGAGACATAAATATGTACCAGGTAGAGTTTAGGCAAGGGGGGCTGCGAAGGGGACCATGAAGCACTGATGACACTTTGAAATGATGAGCCCCCTTAATTAAGATCCGGCATGTATCTGACGTGCTTGTTTTGTTGGTGGTGCTTTTGGCATACTTGAATGGCTGTATCTCTCAAAAAAAGTTTGGTGGCTGCTGCTGTAGGGGTAATTAATGCTGTGCTAGAGCTGGGGGAAGGATTTCTTGCTTTGCAAACCTTTAAAAAAAAATGATTTCTTAAGGGTGAGGTTTCTGTGGCCCCAGCTGTGGTGAAATACATGGATATAGCAAAGGCGATGGAGAGCAGAGTGGGTTGGACCCCAGCTGCAGGGTACCGCTTCCCCAGGGCATTCGTGACATCCAGGGAGGGGGTGGATTACTTCATTCATTTTTCAGTTGAGATGTAATGGCCATGTGAATATTGGCATGGAGATTTCTGTCCCCGCAGAAAACAGACTGCAGAGTGAACAGAAGAGGAAGGAGAAGTGAAATGCAACTCTGTCACTTATCTAGCATCGGCCATAGCTACTAGAAGAATTTTTTTTTGTTGAACCACAATTTATGATGAAGCAGGGAGTAATTCTCTGTATTTTCTGCATATTTATTAGCTCCTGAGAAGGTTGAATTGTGCACTAAGATATCAAAATTGTTTGCAAAGTTAAACTTTGAAATTATAAATGCCTTCTTGGGCAAATCTTTCTGGTAAGGAGAGAGACAGTTACCTTTTTTTTTTTCCCCCTACTCTATCATTAATGTAGAATATAAATAAGTTGAATTTTACACACTGTGATCTGAAGGGTACTGAAAGAAATGGATTAGCATAAAATAATTGGGAGATACAGCACACAGTGGTCCCTTGGCACATGCCCAGAAAGTCTTGCGTTGGGTCCCACACATCAGGAGGAAGGATGGAGAAAGCCACTCTTTATGAACCTGTTTCACTGATTTGGA
The DNA here is from genome assembly GCA_013400875.1 of Anhinga rufa. Lineage (NCBI taxonomy): Eukaryota > Metazoa > Chordata > Aves > Suliformes > Anhingidae > Anhinga > Anhinga rufa. The sequence continues at coordinate 24,576 of VZTV01001032.1, read as the reverse complement.
TGCTTTCCTGGTTAGCATGCAAGACAAGTTTGAAACTCAGCACACCAAACAGGGTCTGGTATCGAAGTCTTTCACTTAATTTCTGAATTGTAGGATTCTCCCTTAAATTAAGGGAGATCATTTGGATTATTTAGTAGCTACCAAATTAGTGGTTTGTAGCCCTAAAACCACACTGTCAAACATTTAGCAGAGCTATGTGTAAGGAAAAGTAGGTTGGGAAGGAAATAATTCAGGTTGTAAAGTCATTAATTCCTGAGCTAGGAAACAGCAGCATCTAACTTAATTACCTTCACTTCTGCTTTCAAATCATCGACTTGATATAGAATAGATTTTTTTTTTTAAATGCTCAATTCCTGTGGAGTAACCTAGAATGGTTTAAGTGACTTACTTTCTTTTTTTGAATCCCCAGTGATTTAAAAGCTGCAAAGAGCATTTCTTCCTCTTTCTGCTGCAAGAGTTTGATTATTCCCCCTTATTCTTGTTTTTGTGGTTAAGCTGCATCACTGCCGCTTTCTACTTTATCATTCTCCTCCTCCCTTCTTCTCCCCACCATTTCTGCTTCAAGAGTTTGTCCATTCTCTCTTACTCTCATTTTAGTGATTAAGCTGCATCAGTGCCACTTTTTACCTTCTATTTCTCTCCTCCTCCCTTCCTCTCCCATTTTTTTTTTCTGACCACTATCTTGCAGGGGCACTTCAAGTCACCTGGCCGCCCCCATTGCCTCAACTCCTTCTGTCATCTCTGAGGTGCTGTCACTTCTATGCGTCTTAAGTCCAAGATAGTCATATGCATTGAGGAGGAGTTGTCAGATCTGACATCCAGCTTCAGAGACAGCATAATCCAGTATAATACTGGGTCAGGAGTGTATAATGTAATTACTATATAGCTCTATGTATAGCATTTCAGGGTTTAATGGGAAAAAAGGGTTAGACCCTCTTTGAAGATAGCTATATTCTTTGTCAAGCTCTATTGGATGCTGGTCTTCAAATCCTCATAGTTTAGTGTAGCTGCACAGATGGTGAAAGGTTTTGGCTTTATTGGGATGTTACGTGAAGACACAGAAAGCTTGCTCTTAATTCCTTCTAGGGCTCATCATGCAAAGGACCCTCAGGACTTAACTAATATGTGTTGGGACAACATGTGCATGAGCTTCCCATGCTTTGAAAACACGTAACTAAAATGGTCCTAGAACACGTAACCAAAGTTTAACTGAAGCTGAGAGAGAATCCTGCTTACTCGGTGATTTTAAGTGAGATTGCTCTACTCTGCAGATTCCTGGACCCGATGTCAATATCCTTGTTGTCTGTGTGTTTCCACTCTGACCAATTCGTTCCTAGAAGTCCCTGCTCCCACACCCTCTGTAGGCCTTGGTTTGCATCCAACACATTATTTAACAACTGGTCGCTTTGAAGCATCAGGGCTGACTGCTAGTATGTGCACTTGAGTTTTGGGGGGACACTTTGAACTGCATTTTTGGAGCTGGCAGTTCCTCCCGGTTGATGGTCTGATGTGCTGTCGTCTGCATAGGGCCAAGAGGATGGTTTTGGAGTGACAGTAGAACCTGGAGTAGGGGGGTCATGGGCTACCTGCTGGTGCCAAATGAATGGTATTTTTATAATCTGTAGCAGGTAATTAAAGTGCTGGGGAACATGGGGATCCCAGAAGAGTTTAAGTGTAAAAAGCTGGCTGTCTGATGCCATGGATTTGGTTGTTCAGACCCACAAGATACTAATTTGTTTGGGGGGACAGTGGTTTCCTGATGCAGTGCTCCAAACTGTAAAGTCTATTACTTGATATTGCAGGGTGTGTTTTACATTCAAAACTGACATGAATGCTCAGAAGGTTAAAATGTAAATACAAAGTGAATAATCCATTTCAGAAAAACAAAAGCTATTATGACTGAACACGCTGTGGTGCCTCACCATGTAGCCTTACTGCATCAGACATGTTTAATGTCTTCAGAAGTTGAAAACTGGGATGTAAAAATTAGTATGATATTTGGGGGGAAAAGAAAAAAAAGAGGAAGATGAAGTAGGAGCACTTTCAACCCCAGGTCTCAGCACAATCACTCTCCTCGCGCAGAGCCGCCTTTATTTAACTAGGGCCCAGTATGGATTCAGGGGTGGTTCCACTGTTTTCTTCACCGCCTGTGACTTGTTCCTTCCTTTTGTGTCTGCCTGAGTTTGAAGTTTTCCCAGTTATTTTAATCCAGCATTGAAGAAAACCCATAGCTCCCCAGTGATGGGGAGCAGGCACTGGTCTGGGATGGTGTGGGGGAAGCCATCACTCAAGCACCTTGTCTTGCACGACCCATGTTGGACAGCTGCCTCCAAGAAGAAATTATCAATGACTGAACCCCTCACAAATTCTTTTTACAGGTTCAGTTTTAGGCAGGTTTATGGAAAACACTGTGGCCTGCCGAAGCTGAGAATGCTTCAGGACAGCAGCACATGTGGGCCTGTGCCGGGGCTGGGAGCTGGCAACAGAGCTCTTGGCCGCCGTGCTAATGTGTGTCTTGCTGGGATGGGGCAGCAGTAGAGGACGAGGAGGGTGCAAACGGCAGTGGCTGCCTGGAAGAGGCAGTAGCCAGCTAACTGCAAAACATCTGTCTCCTCTGCCCCAAATGCTTCCTTTTTTCCATCTCTGAACCTCACTGGATTGGAGAAAAGGCTACAAAAATCTAAAAAAGAATCACCCCAAAATCGTAAAAATGGAGGAAAAGTATCCATTCACTGCAAAAGCAAAGAAAATTTTAATATTACATTGCTTTTGCAAGTAATAGGCTGTGGAGGGTTTAATTCATCAGTGAGCAGTCCTTTGTGACTTTGTGAAGCGCCACTTAGTAAAATAAAGCAAAAAACCAACTGGTTTGGGTTTTTTTTTCTGAATTCTGGTTAATAAGATGTCCAGGAAATCAGAAAAGCCATGTGGATATTTTAAATTATAGTTCATAATTTTTTTATTTTACTTTGTAGTCTTTTACATCACCTAGGCTGGAAAGATAAATGTCTGGTGGGAGGGAGCAGGAAGCCCTTGGAGGAGATAGGCTTGACGGTCTGATCTGTACCTTGCCTCTCTGATTCCCTTGTTTCTGTGAGGTTAGGCAGGTCACCACCTTGGGAGCACTGGAGCACAATCTATTTAGGTAGGGTATGAAATAGAAAATATTGTTCACAGGTGTTACAGTATTTTGGCCTGAGGGTAGTGTGATAATGTAGCACACCTGCCATGTGTCAGCAACTCATACAACTCTTTTTTTTAATTTNTGAGGGCTCTTTCTTCCCTTTTTAGTTGCTGAATGACATATTTATCAATCAGTTATAATCACAGCACACCACTACAGGCAGTTTTGCTGTTATTTTCTTTTGCCTAGATTTATTTTAACTGAAATGAGGAAAGGATGAAGTTGGGGGTGTTTCTATGCAATTCTCTCATGACCAGCATTTGTGGGATGATGCTGTAATCTCCATTACTGGTTCCTTTCTTTTCCTTCTCCTCACATCTGCTTCCCCCCTGTAATTCCCCGTTGTTTCTCAGCAGACTTACTGAGTTATTTGTGTATTATTTCTGTGCCACCTTATCTTCCTGCAATCACAGTACTTGTGCAGATTGAAGCTTTTTGGTGGGAGGACACTTTGCAGAAGTCTGTTACAACTAGGAGTTCTCCTTCTTACCTTTTGGGTTTTTTTTTTTGTGTTGTGTTTGATGGTTTGGGTTTGAGGGGGGGCAGGGTTTGTTTCTTTGTTTTCTTTTTAAATGAATGAAATAGTCACCAGGCTTTGGTTTAATCACTGCTCTTCTGTAGTTACACCCAGCGCTCCCAGGCATGTGTGTGCATTTGCCAGCTTGTGCCTGCGGTTTCTCCTAGATGGGAGCCGCAGCGTGAGCTGTGGGCAGTGGCCACGATCCTGCTTTTGGAGATGAATTCTGGCACCAGGGGATGAAGGGTGCAGAGCCAGCCCCCACTCTAGGTGCAGGAAAGGTACAGCAGCAACTGCACCCTGTGCCTGGAGCCCTGTACAGAGAGTTTGGTGGAAGAATGCAGTTCCCTTCGTCCTCTGGTAAATCCACGTCTGCCCGTGGGGAAACTGCTTGGATCAGCAGGGCAGGAAATAAACAGCCCAAAGGGGTTATGGTGGCCTTATTTTTTCTTGTCCTGTTCAGAAATTAGGGTTGCTTTGGGGTGCTTTAGGTGATACGACCTCCAAAAGGTGATCTGGTGTCTTCCGGGAACCTGGTCAGTCATACTCTTCATAAACCTTGCGTGCAGGAGGGGCAACAGAAAGTGCAGTGCTTCTGGGTTTTATTGCTGTGGGAAGCCACCCATCAAAAGAGCAAAACAGACCCCGGTAATTTCACTGAGTCATAGAAATGAAAGGTAAACAGGAAATAAAACTGTTATCCTGTGCATCCAGATGCTCTGAAGCAGAAGCAAATACATACATTTTGTGAATTCAGAGTTGCCAACCCAAGTGGAAGGGGAAGCAAAATCACCAAAATTTTAATTGCCTATGCTTTATAAAGTTGCAAACAGAGAGTTTTGCTGCTGCTGTTTATCTGTACATAAGTCTCCAGTGATGAGTTCACACAGCTATAGATAACCTCTTCTTGAATGTCGTAGTTGATATACCATCTACTCTTAATCCCACTTGATGCCAATCAAGTTCTTGCTCCACTGGTAGCAAATGCTTGATTACTTTCTGTTTGCAAGAAGCTTGTATGTATTGCAAGGCTCTTATCAGCTCCACTCTCTCTATTCACTTTCCCAGGGTAAACAAATTCAGCTCCTTAAACCTTTTCCACTGGTCATGTTTTCTAAACCTGTTATCATTCTTCCTACTCTCTTCTTGACACTTTTTTTGATGCATAATTTTCAAAAAATATGAATCCCAAACTGAAATACAGTATGCTGTATGCTTCTCCCTGGTGCTGCAGAAGGCAGAACAGCTCCAACATCATGTCCCAGACTGAAATTCATCTTGCTTAACGCGTGACTTCAGACCCTCATGCTGTTTCGTTCCTGTTGCCTAACCCATAGCTTCCCCATGACTTTTCAGTTCTGAGGTCCTCACTCCTGTTGCTGTTACCCTTATGGGAATGTAGTCAGATTCAGCGTATGTATGGTTTTCTGTCACACTGCTTTGCTCGTCTTTAAGTCTGGTGAGGATGCCAGCAGTGTGCCCCAGCCTCCCCAGTGTGATGCTGAGCACAGATCAGGTACCCTCCCTCCCTTTACTGATGCTCAGAGGGCCGTGATTCCTCAAATCAATACGTTCTCACAGGTTGTCATCGTGCTACTGATAACTGTTCATAGGCTAGGGTTTGGGGTTTTTTTAATCACTTGTACACCTTTTTTTTTTTCTTTTAAATGATTTAAACTATTTCTGTGGTTCACTCATGAAAAAGTCATGCGGGGCTGTTTTAAAAGCCTGTCTAAAGATAGACTCTGTCGTCTGTACCACTTTTTTTTATCAGCTGGGACAGATGCCCTGTCAAGCAGAGCAAGAGAGACATTACACTAGTTTGACATGACTTTTTGATACATTCATGTTGACTGTTCGGTTTTGGGTTTGTTGTTGTTTTTTTTTTCTAATCCCATTATTTTTACAGGATTAGAAATCTTTCAGCAGCGTGGTCCAGTAACTTCTCTGGTATTAGAAGTACACTGTAATCTCTAGCTTTTCCTTTCCCACTTTCCTCTGTAAGATCAGGTGCTGTGTTGGGTCTTTTAATTTCTTTTAGATCTTACCTGGCCTCTCTGGCATTTGCAAGGCAGTGCTTAATGGTTCAGAGATGATGGCTGGTAGTTCCTCAAGCACTGTAGGGACATTTCTAGTGGTTCCTGCTAACTTGAAACCACCTGGCTTACTCATGTTCTGTTCTCCCCTTACTCCATCCAGCCTGCACTTGCACATTCTGCACGTCAGGTGAAAGATGCCCCGAGTATCTGGTCCCAGCCAGCTGCTGTGAAATGAGGCATTGAATAATTCAACCAGTTCAGTAACAGGCCTGGTTTTCCTTCTAATGCATTTATAGACTCTTTGAATTGTTTGCTGCATCTCTTGCTGATTCTAAGTCACTTTGCATCCTAGTCTTCGTTTCTCCTTTTATGCTAGTGTTGGTCTTTTGTGTTCATCCGTGAGTCATGTGTCCTGGGTTCTGCTTTGGTGTAGGACCCCTTTTTGATATATTCCTCAACCCCCCATCATTTAAAAGCTCCTGCTGCTTCCCCTCCCCGCCCTTGCTAGGCAGAGGATAATCTCTGCAGAAGCACTCAGCTGCATTTTCTTTTGGTGGTGGTGCTAGAGAGGTGCATGCATGCCTGGGGCGGGGGTTTGGGTCTTTATGGGTAATTCAAGCCTGGCATTGCCTTTTTTCCCCTCTGAAGGGTGTGTCTGTTGGTTTTAAGATATCTCTGGTCTGGATTACACAACTCATTTTCATATGGTCCCTCTGTTTTTCCTTCTTCCATCTTCATGGAGAAAATTTTAAAAATTTGTATCGTGCACCTTCCTGAAGGCCAAACAAATATTTTAACTCATGCTTTGTGTTGCAACACCTCCAACCAGCCCTTTTTTATTATTGCTTATTAACACCTCCCTGTCCTCCCTGAAGTTTCTCTCCTGCTTGAGGCCACAGTTCCTGCCACCAGATCTGTTAAGTCATTTAACCTGTGGCATGCTGTGCTGTCACAATTGCAGCTCATCACGAAGCTTAGCACCTTTCTCCATTGATTTTCCTTTTGTCTCTCTTGTAATTACTTTTATAACTTCTTGTAGTGTTTTTTCCATGTGCTGGTTCTAATGTGTTTGTGTTATGTTTGTATATGTTTAAGGTGCAACACTAAACTCTCAGTATAGCCAGTGTGTTTGTGAGTTAAAGTATAAAGGCTGTACTTGCTGGGCTGGAGCCTCACAGCCATGTTAGGTAGATGGGGTGCCCACCGATGCCGAAGGAGGGGTGCTGCTTCCTCCTCCCCGTGCTGGGGAGGTTCAGCCCTCCCAGCTGAGCCGCCCACCCCCCAAAAGTACACTGGTGCTGGCACGAGAGAGGTGACAGGAGTGTGTGGTTTGTTGGGGGCATCCAGTTGCCCTTTTTGTGGTCGTTTCCCACCTGTATCTGTTCAGGCCATGGCTCTGCAGTTGTTTTGGCTTGTTGGCATCTGCTGGAGAAACCCTAATGCCGGGGAGCTGCCTCCTCTGTAAGGCCTCCAGTTGCTGCTGGCGCCGGAGGATGGTGATGAGCAAAGAAAGAGCTGGTCTTAACTCCTGGCGAAGTGCCACAGAGTTCCTGCTTCTCACCTCTCCCAGGGACCCTATGCCAGGCTTTTGAGGCTTAGGTGCCTCCTGCACGTGAGGGCAAAATTCACCCAAATTAAAGAGGATCAACAAAAAATGGTCGTTTTCCTAATAAGGAACCCAGCTGGAATGAAGCAAGCTGAGACTTCAAGCAGTTTGATGATAACAGTTTATATTTCAAGCTTAGAAGTCGGTGTTCTGGCATGTATTCTGTTCTTGAAACATATATTGACATTTCTGTTACTGTTTATAGCAGCAATATTGTTCTCCATATGCTCTTCTCATCAGCATCTCATCGTTATTGGATAAATACGTATCTCGTTATGTGGACCATTATTTTTGAAGTATGGAATCATTTTGTTACATAACTTCCAAATTTGGACCTTTGCAATGATTTATAACAATCTTCAGAAATTATTGTAATTAAAGGAGAACTTTCCACAAAGAGAATTAATTAGATCAAAGAAGCATTTAAATGTAAATCATCAATCTGTGCATTACAGGAAATAGTGGCTATGTATAGTTCATTTAATTATACTTGGTTCAATTTTGTTTTGTCATTACATCAGTTTATTTAGAATTAATTTGCAATTTCTTCTGCAATGTGATTTCCGTTTGCTTAATATAGCAGATATTTTCACGAGCATGTATTTATATATAAATAAAGGTTTATTAATGACTGCTGGGTTAATTAAACTGTGGCTTCTGCTGTCAATTAGCTGTGAATTTTGTTGCTCAGTAGATGCAACCCAGAAGGTCTGCGCTCTGAGAATGTGAGGAAAGGAGTCAAGTAACTTGTTGAATGTTTGAATATATACAGTAGATTGTGACTGCCACTTGCTGGAGGGGACCAGGTGACATAGCCTGGGCTTTGCTTGCTCAGAGAATTATTAATAGAGGACAACGTGATTTTGTTCCCTTATGGAGGAAAGGAAATTATGTGTTTTAAGTCCATAGCATGTAACTGGTAATGGCAATGGTAATCTCCCAAACTGCAATATTTTGGTAGCTATAGGTAACAAGGACTAGGCATGCTGGAAGGTTTTAGGATGTAGGCTTTGCGCAAGTGGCTTGCAGGTTTTACAATCCATATGTAATGTCTTTACTTTGTATAGTATAAGGGTATGAAAAGAAATCTTTTCTGTGATTTAGTCTACTAAAAATTATTTTAAAATATGTCATATAGTTTTTTTGAAGTTGTTTTTTCGATACCTTGGGAGTATATTAATGTTTATCTTCCCTTAATTATTCCTCTGCAGCACTTTCAAACACTTATATTTTAAACATTTACACTGCTGAAAGTACATAATTTTTAACTTAATTTTTAAGTAGTAGGTTCAAATAAGCTAGTTCTTAGCTTTTTTTTTTTCCCTTTAATCAAAATACTTGGTTTTCATTCCAGTTGAATTCTGTAGCCAAATTGACTTTAGCCTTAGTCTATCCAGTATTAGCAGCATCTGTGTTAAGTTTGGACGCAGCTAATCTTTCGGAATCATTGAATATTCAGTTGTAAGCCAAAACTTAGCTATCCAAGAGCACATCTGGCTTGCATAGTATTACCTCATTTGTATAAGGTAGCGCTCTTAGTTTCTTTTCATTAGTTTGTTTTCTGTTTGCTGGAAAGGGGAATTTGATATGGGGTTTGTGCTGGCAACAGGAAAAGTTTAAGGAACTTCAGTGATTTCTTTTTTCTTGTACTGAAATTCACATTAGAAGTCACGATTTTGGTACATAGCCAGGTATAGTAAATGAACTAATAAAAAAAGAATAAGAAATTCTCAGCCAATTATATGTGTTTGACAAATGTGTAAACACCACTAGCTATTCTGTCAGGTTTGCTGCATACAAACAAAGGTAGAGTAATATTTATATTGTTAAATTTCTTAAGATTACTGTTACTTTTTCCAGTAAGTGAAACTACTGCTTCCTAGGAGGATTGTTGTGCTATTTATAAAAAATGAAGTGCTTTCAAAGTTCTTTTGGATAAGCAGCTGTTTGCTGAGGAAGGCAAAACAACCTATTTGTTTGCACTGAGAAGAATGTTGTTTTTCTGTCTTGTAATGTAGGTATTGTCAACCTGCACTAGGTAGAATGAGGTGAATCTTACCAATACAAAATAATCTGAGGAGTTTGTAAGAAATTGGATTCAAAATGTGTTTGCTTTGCTTCTATTTACATCTGTTAGATAACAGCATGAAATCAACAGTATCTTGTTCTCGGTTTTGTTATTAAACATATTAGTATGCATAGGGAAATAAAGAAGACATTTGGAAATGGGTAACCTTGGGTTAATTAAATCCATCTGCTGTCTGACTAATGACAGGAATATTGTATCCAGGGAATCTCTTATGTTAAAAGATTTGATAACACACAAAAAGTTTTCTAACAAAGCACGCTCTGAGCAAGCAAGGACTTGTGTAACTGGAGAGAAAACCAGTCCCAGAGAGTAACTCACAGTATTGTAAGGCTCTGCTTCATGTGGAAGTGTCCCAGAGGAAGTTAAGAACCACATTTGTTGTTCCTTGAGATGCAAAATTGTAACTGGCAAGAAAAGTACAACTTGTTTTCAGTTTGTGCTATGTGAAGCTGAGTTTTATGGGACTAATTTAATGGCTCTGTTTCCATGTTCACGAAAAGCCAGAGTACAAATGGTCATTAGGAAAGAAGCCGTATAGGGTGCAAAAATGAGCTTCTAGAGACACAGTGATGGCAGCTGAAGGAAGACAGACTTTGATTCATATTGACAGGCAATCTGATCCTATATGGATTAATGCCTCAAGATACTCGGTTTGATTGTGTTTCAAGACAGCAAACATCATAGTTGCTTTCTGTTTACACTGCTCTAAGTGATGTCAAGAGGAAAAAAAGAAAAAAAATACTTTGGACAAGAACTTCCATGTGTAACACTTCGTATTGATCATCTCTGCTGTTTGGAGTTGTTTCGTTAATGATTTGATAGCTGTGAGTTAGGTTTTTGTTACCTGCTAACTCATAGTTTCTGGAAAAGAAAATCAAATGCATTGTTTGTTTTTATTTAATTAATTATTTGGTTAATTTGCATTTAATATCTTCACACACTTGTACAAAACATGGTTTGAGAGTAGGGGGAAAAACTTGTGAATTTAGTGGAGACATGGCTGCTTTTAAAGCAAGGCAACTGTAATAGCATCACGTGAAGAATAATTTATTCTATATTGATCTGGCAGATGGGCAAAACAAAACTGAGAGATTAACATTGTTCTGCAATTTTATTTTTAAAGTGTACAAAAAAGAGTGGCTTAATAGAATTGAAAATGGAGGATGGGTTGGTTTGTTCTACCTCAGAGAAACTTGTTTAGGCTTCCTTCATAGCGAGTCGGGTGAACTCATGCTAGTATGTGATTTATCTCAGCTTAAAGCAGGCACCTAAAATAGGTCAGATGAATTGCTCTCTGAAACGTCTGGTTTTCTCCTCTGCATTTAAAGTGACCGTCTCAGATGTGGACATCTGAAATTTGATTAGATGAATGCCTTTCTGATTGTCACATTTTAAAAGGCATGAGTTAATTATTGCTTTTTATAGATGCTAAAGACAATTTGTTAAACAATACATTTTAAAAGGGGTTTTTTTTGATATAACTATGCCAGTTTGAGTGCAGGAATTTATGATGTATTCCTAAACAAGTGTGTCACACATTAGCACTTTGAAAATGTGGCCTGAAGCGTAAATCTGCCATATATGCTTTCTAGTTCTGCTTCCCTCTCGTGCTGTTTTGGCATGCAGGAGGTACGAACATGCACCCCTGTCCTCACACACAGTGCAAAACCAGCGCAGGCTGAATGCCGGGCGCCTGCTTGCTGTACAGAGACATGTATTCACTGGAGGACTTAGCCTTGAAAGTGCAGAATACATAAATGAGTTTGAAAGCAGTAATTGGCCTTATTTAAAACATTTTCTGTCAAGTAATGTAGCTTATTAAAGTTAAAAAAAAAAGGGCCTGTACTTTTTTGTGATCTTTAATAAACCTGTTTCTACTAGTAACTATTGTAGTGTATATTAAGAGTTGATAGTGACTTCCTAGCAGATGAATTAGCAGATGTATATTCTGTGGAACTACTTCTAATTACATAGTAGCTGTGGTTACCAGGTTAAAGAAATCATGGCCTGATGATGAACAGAAATAGATTGCAGCAGACTGGTTTGGTTTTGAGTTGCTTAAAAGCAAAATGCTCAAGGATAAGAGCGTACGAGTAACAAATGAAGTGCAGGCTCTATTTGCTGAACTGGCACAGAGTCTCCTTTTTCAAATCCTTGTTTTTGATACAAAATCACAGTCTTATTTAAATCACAGTTGGGTTTTGCTTCTATATAGTTTGAGAATTGGGTGCCAACCGCATATTTGTAATGAAACTATTTAATTGAAATAGTTAAGATTTTGAATTAATATAGCTAATATTTTTATTTAGTACTGAACAAAGTTAAGTTCAAACAGTCTTTTCATATTCAAGGAGAGTCTTATTCACTTTACTTTAAATCTAACACTTAGAATGACCTAATGGAAGTATTTATCTTTTGGATGCTCCAGCACTGAAATGACAGAAGTGTAGGTGAATTCAAGCGGGAAGGACATTAGCTGTGCTTAAGACAGCTGTACATTTGCACTGGTCTTGGTGGGCCCATTTCAGATGTTTCTAGCATGTATGTTGCCTGGAAGCATCAAAAGTACTTGAGTCCCTTTCCGAAAGGGAATGCAGGTGTTGAGGAGTTCAAGTCCTGTTGCCTTAAATTTAAAGAACAAAAGATTTAATGTTTTCAAAAGTTTCCACGTGGTTTAGAAACCCAAACTGCAGTGAATTACGTTGGATTTAGGGCCCTCAATCACAGGAGCTTTGCTGAATGTGTTACTCTCCTTTTATGAATTTTGAACTATGTAGAACTCTGTCTGTAACTTCAGTGTAATTCCTATAATGTCTGTATATTATAATGTAGAATAAGATTTTATGGCAACACGCTCTTCCTCGGAGTATGGATGCATTTAGACCTGGTCTTTTGTACCAGGGAAGCTTTCCTAGGGATCCTGGCTGGGCCAGTAATAGCCACTTTAATTTTAAAGGCCAGGCGTATTACAACTAAAACTTTGCGCCTGATGTTTCTCCATTTTGTAAGCCTAGCCTACAAATTCACAGCTATGAGATTGTACTCAGTAGGTCTGCTCCTTTTTTTTTTTTCAGAATAACCAACCATGACTACAGAATCAGGATCAGACTCCGAGTCCAAGGATAAAGAGCAGGATCAGCAGGAGAGCCCTGCACAGCAAGGGGCGGTGGGGACCCAGCCGCAGGAGGAGCAGCAGCAGCAGCTGAGTGAAGAGCATCAAAACGCGCTCGAGCAGTTCTCGGCTGTGGCAGACCACAGCACGCCAGTGAAAAAGGAGCAGGTAAGGGAGCCCATGCACGCATGCTCACTGCATTCAAGTAGCTACGTGCCCACTTATTGCTGCTGGGAAATAATGAGTCTGGTGTGTTAGGAGCAGAAATATATATTCAGATACGCATGGGAGGCTGTTTGCTGTAGATCTTGACTGGTTGGTCTTTTGCGTTTAAAAAAATAATAGTTCTCACATGGAATGTTTTGAAATTCATGTCAGGTCTTTCTGCCTCCAGTGCTTAAATATAAGGGCAGTCTTATTAACTAAGCAGGAAACATCTTCAATCTTGCATTTGCATTAGATGGCAAACAGTGCCAATTTTTAAGAAGCTGAAAATGTTTTCTGAGTTCATTTCTTCTTTGACACCTGCTGAAAACTGATTTCATGCTTGCTTGTCTGATGTGTGAGCCATGAAGAATCTGTGGTGTGTCTTAAGCTTCTCGTAGTTCTGAAATTACTGCATTATAATTACTTCAACTTTTCAAGTAATAGATTTCAGAACAGCTATCACATGCTTTTCCATTTGGTTCACTGTTGCACTTATTAAAGTTGCAGAAGCTGCTTTCTTTTTCCCATTAATAATTTCCAGTCAATAGGATTAACAGGCATTGTTCTTCATGGGTAAGTGACACACAATCAATGAGGTACCTGCAAATTGCATCCCTTAGCTCCATAAGGTTATGACCCCCATCTGATCGCATTCACCTTTGAAGAGTGGCATAAGACAGTCTAACTCCTCCTCTCCTCTACCCTTTAGAAAAAACACATTGTTTGAAGTGAGGTCCTGTTATTTTACCTAGTTGGGAGACAGTGCTGGTGAAGCAAGCAGATGTAAGGTGTTACTTAAAATCAGCATGAGTGCTCCCATAGAAGCTGTTTAGGGCTGGCTGTGGTGTTGGGTTTTAAACTTTTGTCCACAGAGTTACAGCCCAAACTTGCTGTTGGTGGGGAAAAAATGGGGGCGTAAGCAATTTCAGGTACAAAGTCTTCTTGTGTCTTCTGGTTTAGGGATGCTTTACCTAAATGCTTGGGACAACAAATGTTTCTGGGGCCAAATTAAGAGAAGTGTCTTATGTCTGACTTCTAATATCTCAAGAGGTAGACGTAGCAGGGCAGAATTTCTGATGTTTATTACTATTGAAGATCAACCACTGGAAGAACTGCTTAGTTTTTTTGATTGCTAACCATTTTTACCATTGATAACCACTGACCAGCCTCACTTCATGCCCACCAAAGACCTCTCTGCTCTTGCTCTCACATTCACTGATTATGTGTTAGGAAAATTTTGGTCTCTGAAATAGATCAGAAATTGCATGTAGTTAGTTTGGGGAAAAGAGGCAAGGCTGCTTCTCCAAAAGAGAAAGGTGCTGCACAAACTGGTCATTATTTTAAAATATAATTCTCTCAGGCCTAGGCATAAGACCAGACATCTTCAGTGATCTTTCTGACCCAAGTTTCTTTTCATCTTAAACAAAACAAACACAAAAAAACCCCCACAACAACGACAAAAAAACCCTCTTAGGCACCAAATCTGTATCTCTGTGTTTACAGAGGTGTGAGTTTGGAGACCTGAGACGCGCTCACGTGCTGTGTGATCCCTTCCTTTCCCAAAGATCACTGGTGGGCAGGTGTCTGCAGAAGCCTTGGTAGAAGAACTGAGTTAGTGAAGGGATGTGCAAGACCTTCCCATAAAGATTACCAGTCTGAATCCGACAGTCCCTGTTGTAAGCTGACTGCCAAATCCAGCTGCAGTGATCTGCCCAGTATATTTTGTAGTGGCTTAAGTGTCTGTATCACAAGAACCACTTAAACGCAGCACTAAGAGACAGAGCAGTTGGCAACAGTGTCATTAAAAAAAAAATGAAGGAATAATGGGTATCATTCTCTTGCTGTCTAATCGCAGTGAGGAAGTTGATGGTTTTTTAGGTCGCTTATATGAGAGAACCTTGGGAAGAAAGGTTTAAGTTACCAATCCATGACGGTGGCTTTTTGTTGTCATTCCATACGCATAAAAACCCCCATTTTAATGAAGACAGAAAGACTTCTCCATGTTGAGATTAGCAGTTACTGCAGAAATTAGTCCTTTCTATGAGATACAATAATGCAACCTTACTATCTTCCTGCCTTCCTGTCTCAGTGAGCAAGAAGGCATCGCATGGGCTGGGCACTGACATTTCTGAGCAACTATCATAAGTAGATGGGATTCATGCATTGCACAAGCTTGGTAATATCACCTCATACCCCAATGAGAAGCTGTGAAGCGTCAAAGATCATTACTGCTGAATCCTGTGACTTCAAAGGTTTGCTTCGAGAGGGGGGTCCAGCTTCAGAAGGGGTTGAACATACTGTGTCATAGCAAGGTACACTAATATAGATAGAGATGAGACAGCTTATGTTCAAAAACCATAAACCCTGGAGCAACTTGTTCTGCACTAGAATTGAGTCCATGATGCTGAAAATACTGCAGAAATACAGCACAGATATATCTTGGGGAAGAGTTTAGGAGAAAATGCAACTATGCTTGCAGAGTTCAAAATAATTCACTGAGTACATGGGTTTTTCACTGGCTGCTTTTTTTTTTTTCCCAAGATACCAGATTGTCAGGTTTCTTTAGGAAGAGGCTGCTTAATACAATCTGAAAGTACCTCAATGCCTGAACTTGTCAGCATAGTTTGGGGGGATCTTCTCTAATAGTTCTTGGCATGTTTTGTTCTCCATACAAATGAGAGAAAATCCTTTGTGTGATTTTTAACCTAGACACATTCCCCTGATCTTAATGGAGACGGGAACCTTAACGAACAAAATAACCTCAATGCTATTTTTTAAAAAAATATTTGTAAATAAGCAAATGTCTGCTGTAGTCTTGAGATACCGAGTGTCTTCGTGAAGGAAAAAAACCCACCAGTCCGTTAGGATTCACAGAAACTGCACGCTGAAGATGGTTCTAAAATTTAAATGGCTGCCGGGTGCCCTTGTTGTTGTCGGCTTTTCTCTCAAGCAGCTTTCCTGTTTTCTTGAAAAAGATTAACTCCATGCATCTGTGGTTTTTTGTTGGGGCGGGGTGTTAACTCTCACATGAGCCACCGGGTATGACAGTATATTTTTTCCAGACCTGGAATGTCTTTTGCACCCACACATGTGCATGTGTGCCTCCCCTGGCAGATTTCTGTAACAAATGTATGGAAATCATCAGAGAGCCCCTCTGCCCATCAGCAGCAGTGCCTTCACAGAGACCCTAGCAGGAGACATCTTCAGTATTGTTTTTCCCTCAGTGCCGTAGGTTGGACCACTTGACAGCTGGCCACGGTTGTGGTAGAGGGGTAGCTGGCCTCAAGCCTTGCTCTGAGCCTGGGGGGACTCTCCCAATTCGTCACAGCCACTGTAAGCGTTAAATGCCCAGCGAACAGCTAATCCGCTGACATACGCTGTGCCTTCATCTCCCGCCAGCCTTCAAGGTATGCGAGGACCTTGATGTCCAGACACAGAGCTGGCGTCCAAGTGCTGAAAGGAGAAAGTCCTTCAGTGTTGGAGCTAGTTGGGGGAAGAGCTGGCTGGTGCTGGGCTGCCTCTGGGGAAGAATGTCCACAGCTCAGGGGATGAGGCGGATTTTGAAAGCTGCTTCTGTGTTGCTTTTTTATCTTTTTAGTTCCACTTTCTTCTAGTCTCCTCACCCAGGGAAGGCCAGGAGACCTTTGCTGTGTCCTCTCTCACAGGGAAAGGAGGAACGTGGGTCTTGCCTCACCTCTTTGCAGTTGCCTCTCTGCAGCTTGCTGGGGCTTTGGTGGGAGCTGGAACTGTTGGTAGCAGAGCTGATTCCAAATTCCTCTTTCCCCCACTCACCCAAAGGCAGAGAGGAAGCTTATGGCTTGTTTGTATGAAATCTGTTGGGGAAAGTTCCCTGTGATTTAGCAGTGCACTGTTGTTGCTGGTTATATGATGGAAGGTTGTTCTGGTCTCAAAGCAGATTAAAGCTTTTGGACGGATTTGCTCCATTCTCATGAAGGTTTATTATATACAATGAATGGAAACAGACTAGGAGGATTAATTTACAATATATTTCTAGTGATGCTTGTTGCTTATTACTCTGAAACCATTCAGAGCCAAAACAGTTGGTTTTTTTTTTCCTTGTAGTGAGATAACGGGAAGTTGTGGGTTTTTTAATTATTTTTTTTTTCCATTTAAGCTTTAGCTTAGGTATTACTGCACTCCTGTTGAGGTTTTGTTTGGAGACTATCAGAGGCATAACTGATGAGAAGGGTAATGACTGCAGCATAGTGCTGTTGCTAGGAAGGGTGAAATGCTGTAGAGCTGTTCTGGCTTTCATCTGGTGCTGTGGAGAGGACCACGGGCTGTGCTGCATCGTGGTAACTCTTCAAATGGTCTGACCCTCATATAAACCCAAGCAAAACTAACCACAGTTGTTTCTTCTCTCCCCTTTCACCTGCAGTATATTTGTCTTTCAAATAGCACCTACTTCTCGCCAGCTTGAGGCACTTATCGGGCATCTGTGGAGAGCAAAATTCAGCCTCTCATCCTGTAGTTATCATCCATTAGCCAGCCAGCTGCACATAAAAGTCATTTGGCCCCTCACTTCCATCCTGTTTGTTTAACCCTTTGCTTGGGTGCTTGGGGAGCCCTTTGCTCTTCCAGGCCTTTCAGCATTGCCCTGCAAATTCACAGTGTCATGGGTGGGTCCGTCACCTCATTCAGGGGACTGTTTTCTCACTGACAGCGAAATTAGTGCAAACCTGAGGGTATTCTATTCTGTATGATACCATGGAAGCATCATACGATTTAATACATACAGAACTTAAAAGTTATATCAAGAAACTTTAGGAACATCTGTTCATCACAACATTTACCAATTATTCAGCATTTCCAACAGACCACAAAACAGGTCCAAGAAGTCCAAGTGGGATTTTGTACCTACGGAAAAAATAGAAGCCTGAAGTATTTTCATGCATGCCCCTCCTTCTTGCGGGTATTCTGTACATTTTGGTGTGAGAAGGGAGGGCTGGGAGGAATATGGGGAACACTGAAAATCTTTTCAATAGGTAAAGAAGACTCTGTCCTGCATCAGGGGCTTTCTTGTCCAAGCTCCACACTAGGCTCACTTAAATGCTTGGGTGCAGGGTGCATAGTGTACTGCATTGTATGATCAGTTTATCTCATTTCAAAATGTATCTTTCTATCTCTTTATAGACCACAGACAAAGAACAAGAGTTTGCTGCTGCAAGTGCAAAACAGCTGGAATACCAGCAGCTAGAGGACGACAAGCTCTCTCAAAAATCATCGTCTAGCAAGCTTTCCAAGTCTCCTCTAAAGATTGTCAAGAAACCGAAAAATATGCAGTGCAAAGTGACACTCCTGGATGGATCCGAATATGCATGTGAAGTAGAGGTAAATTACATCTTGTCGTCTTTTATTCATTCTGCCTGGAGGAAAATATTGGAAATTAGATTCCTAGTTTAAGCAAAATATGAATGGCCTGATATTTCGCCAATGCCAAGCGCAGAGATGCTTCCATTGTTTTCTCTGGAGGTTGAAGACGTTGTTGCACAGATTTGAGCTGGGTGAGGGATCGTGAGCAGTTCCCGGAACAGGCAGAGTCCTTGGATTAATTTTATGTCAGCACATGCCACAGCAGAATGCAGAAAATGAATTATGGGCAGCAAAGCCCATAAACAAAGAAGGATTTGATCCCATAGGGCTTCTCTTTTGCTTGGTACTCTGTTGAGCCGAGACTCATGTTGAGTCACTGTCCAAACAGTAATTGTGACCATCGTGAGATTAGCGGGGGTATGAGAACACCCCCAGGGGATGCAGGGGAAATGTCAGGGGTAAATAGCAGTGAGAGTGGTGAGTTTTATGTCTTTCTCCATGATGTCTGTGAATCATAACTGTGCCTGAACATTACTGGCAGAAAATTGCTGGTGGTTTTCTGTAAGGAAACTTGCCTTCTCTGCTGGGACTTTGCCAGGAGCCTACTTTTGGGAAGGATGGTCTTTGCTGCACTTTTACTTAGGAACCAGTGTGTTCCTGTGGGCAGACCCATGCTAAGAGGAGATGCCTTGCCTTCAACTCCAGAAGTCCATGGAGAAGCTGAGCGTGAGCAAATTCAGTGTCTCATAGCAGGCATGAGCAAATGCAGCATCTCAGAGTGGACCCATTGTCTCCATTCAGCCTTTCTAGCCTTGTCACCGAGGTGGTCTTTGGGCAGTGGACCAGCCTGTCCTGAGCCTGCTTTAGGTCAGGAGGCCACAAGCAGCAGCCGGGAGGGGAAGGATGTGTGTTGGGAGGGCTTGGCGAAGCCAGCCCTCCTTCTGGCAACCACAGGGTGCAGCAGAGAAGAAAAGACACCTGGGGAGGACAGAGGAGTACAAAGGTAAAGATGCGATAGTCCACAGGTTTGAAAGGGGAACCTGCAAGAACATGAAGAAGAGAGGGCGGAGGAAAGCAGTATCTGACTGGGAGCCAAATCCTGATGTCTTTACAATCAGATTGCACTTAGCCCTTGCATCCTCCAGCCCCTCTTGTTTAAGCACTTTGGAGAGTGGCAGGTGAGGAAGAACTTTGTGATTTTTATTTAACTGTGGCTTTACAGTTTGGGCCAAACTCTTCTATGCTAACACAGAAGCTGTGATTTTATTACTCTTACAGCAGCTTAGCAGTCATGCTGTCAAGTATCTTTTTGTTTCACTGGCCAAGTCCTGTGTTGCCTCCTTCAGACTAGCAATAGCTGTCTGGCCACATACTCTGTGACTATTAAATTGTCATTTCTTGATCTGCAATCCCAGTTTTGTCTGTCAAGAATAGCGTGCAAACCATTAAGCTGGAAGAATGACTAATACTGGCTTTGATGGAAAGAGTCAAACTCATTTCGGCTTTTGCCACTTGGTTATAAAATGTGAGTCACTTTTTGGAATACAATCAAGCAAATTTTACCAAATAGGATTTCTATGGAAATCTTGTCTAGCAGGCTGAGTTTTATGAGAATATAAGATGGAGGAGAAAGGGAAATTCGTTATGTTAGACTTCCACTTATGCAAAAAGTGCTGTGAAAAATACTTTCTTTTAGGAAGTTTCACTTTTTCGCTAAACTTGGACTCTCTTTGAGTGAAGTGTCAAAATGCTAGCATATAGAAGCTATCGTGTTTTATTGCTTGTCAGATTTCTCTGCTTTGCAAGTTCTGAATAGCTTTTGAGTAATGTCCAATATAAATTTTGTATGCAGTTTTTTCTACTTAAACTGATAAAATATTTTGAAGTTGTATTGATTGTCCTCAGTAATCACTTTATCTGCTTCTAAGATGGTTAGACTTCCTAGGCAGAATGTAATATTGATGAGGCTAGAGCTCCTAAAAGGATGAATCCTCAAATGATAAAGGTATTATGATGAGCAGACTATTGGATGCATTGAAACAGAAGTTAGGAGGCACAAATATTTCAGGGAGCAGTTTAGAAGAGACAGATATATCAGGGAACAAGTGCAGCTGGAGTGGTGCATGCATTTGCATACCTTAAATGGACAATCCAGACTTTGCATCCTTCCTAGGTGGTATTGTCAGCATACTGTGTGTACTGAGGATGCAACTGCAGGTACTTTTCTGGCACATACCACTCTGGCCCGTGGGAACACTTGGTAGATCCCCAGGGGAGTCCGCTTTCCATGTGCATAAAGTTCAGCTACAGCAAAAGGATGCTGTGTCCAGCTAAGAGAAATGATGTGACTTTCACTGTGCTTTTTCTCCTGGGGAAAAAAAATGTATACAAAGGGAGTTAGTAGGGCAGGGAGACTGAGGGTCTGTCTCCGGAGACATCTCAGGAAACCGTGTAGGAGGCTGGAGGTGAAGTTCTCCTATAGCAATTTTGGGTAATAACACAGTCCTGTGGCTGTTTCATAGGAGCTGAGTGCTGCAGCACAAGAAATAATCTGTTTTTTTTCAGAAATTTTTTTTTTCAGAAAAAATGCTATCATCTTTTAAGGATCACCTACAAGTGGACTTACTGTATCCCTTTAAACTGGGGGGAAAAGATCTATAAAAAAGTATACTGAAAGACCTAACAAATTATGGAGGTCAGTAAATTCCCCACGATTAATTCCGTAAAAGAAAGGGGAGAGAGGCAGACAACACACAGCAATCAAATATTTAATATTTCCATTCCTCGTGTGTAACCCACTTAACTGCATCTTTCGGTGTGGATGGTGGCCCAGGGTAGGGATGTGCAATCAGTGCATGTGAGTCAGAAATGTCATCCCATGTTGTCAGCTTCTGTCTTCCAGCTCTCTCTGTGTGTCATCCTTCTACCCACTGAAGGCTACAAAGCAGTGTGATCTAGAAGGAGCAGAAGCTTAGAAACCTAATTCTGAGTTGGAATAATAGCTCTGTCAGTGAATCTTGATTTGGACGTGGGCCAGTTATTTATCCCTCTAGAACTGCATTCCCTGGTCTGGGAGTTGGGGATCATTATAGAATCCACCAGTTACTCTACAGAGTGCTCTGCAAATGATAAATGCTTTTATGTATGTTAAATATTAATATAATTTAAAGGAGCTTATTGCTCTCAAGTAGAGCGCAACCTATTGCTTATCAATTTTGTGTTCATCCAGTTAATGACCTGACAGCCGAAACTGCACATACTCACATACTGAGATGCTTCTGAAGCAGGTTTGGTGAACTCATTATCCCTTTGGTGTCCGTTGTTTCAGAAGCGCCTCTTTCTTTTTCCATATTTAATGCTGAGCATCTTCACTGCCTTCTGCCATATCTTTCAGTCTCTCTCACACCCATTACTTTGCGTTGGTGACTCCTGGAGTTACATATTGTATGAGAGATAATCTACAGGGGAAAATGTAGTGGAGATAATTTCAATGCTGAGGTTAACAATGGTTCATCTAATGTGGTGTCTATTCCGTGAAATGATGTTAAGCAAATGCCAGGTAAAAGCTTTCTCCTGAGGCACCACAGTGTTACTGCCTGTGTGTTTTATCTATCCTGACCCAGAAAGTCTTTCATGCAGTAAGACATTACAAGCCAAAACCAGGTTAAGTAGGTAACCCAACCTGTTCATTCATCCTCCTCCAAAACCATAAGCCAGAAGCATTAACATCTGTACCCCCACTGCCACTCTTGTCTGGGAGCCTACAGTGGGCTGTTGAGAGGGGTGTTTCCTGTCAGAGGTGGGGTGGCCATCTAATGGTGCTTTGCCTGTCCAGGGACAGCTGTTGGCTTTTGGAGCAGCTGTACACTAACATTGGCCCCGATACTTTGTCGAAGGAAAACAGCCTCAGGGTGGCTACATGGCTCTCCCATATACTGAAGAATCTGGAGGTTTCTAATGGGTGCTCAGTCACAGGAGTTGACACAGTCTGCTCAGATGGATGCTGAGTGGTGACGTCCAACTGTGTGTCCACCCCTGCTGGAAGTGGTTGTCCTTCCGCTCCTCTTTGCACTCTCCCAGCCAGCATCAGGACCAGAAATGCTTTTTGTCAAAGCAGCCAAATCCACAGCTGGGACCAAACTGCACTGCGAAGAAAGTGCTGAAGACCTCTCTGTTAAGCAAGCTCGACCTATACTTTGTGTTTTTTGGAAGATAAAGCAAGATCCAAGACTGCAAATTGATTTCAGATAACCTTAAAGAAGACAGTGAATGCATTAGTTCAGGTTTTTCCTAAGGTACAAAAAAACCCAAGCAGAAATAACTTATTTCTGGGTTCCTCCCACTTTAAGTAGGGGTTTTCAAGTGCTGTAGTACAATTACGCTAGTTCTAGGTTTTATTTCCCTCCTCTTCCCTCTCTGCCCTATCTCAATTTTCTGTTATCTAGACTATTGCATTTTAATTAAAAGATGCAAGTGGAACCAGCTGTCATCCTCTCCTTTATATGTAGCCTAATTTGAAGTGTCTTCCTAAAACAGGAATTTGCCTTCATCATTTCTGCTCTAAACATATACACGTTATTAACCACAAAGTGAGATCAGAAAGCTATAACATAATCTGTCTAAATAAATGGTAAAATAATTAGATTTAATTTTCAAAGGCTCAGCTGTCTTCAGCCCATTGGTAATTTATACTCTTTCTTCGTTCTTCTGATGCTCAGACTTTCTTATCGTGCAGGACAGCAGTAAATGAAAACAAATGTTTCCATGGCATCTCTGCCAGCCCTACATCAAACAGAGGGAGTTGCTGTAGGATTCAGACAGGCTGCAGAGCACATGGAAAGCTGATGTCTCAGAAAGCATTGCTGGTATCTCCTCATCTTGGTGGGTGGGGGTCAGCTGAGGTAGGTGGCGATTGGTGAAATTACACTGTGTTCGGAGGCTTTTTTTCATCCAGTTTTCTCAGTCATGCTGTCACTGGGCAGTAGTTGGGTATCCCATGCTGTCGGCAGTGACAGACCCTGCTGCGCCTTTGTGATGAACCTCTGGTGACTCCCTGATGGAGATCTCATTTTCATAATAGTGGGTTTCCCCACGTCCTCAAGTGACTTTGGAGTAGCGTACTTGAGTTGAAATGGTGAGATGTTTTACTTCCACACATTCAAAACCAGGGTTTGTATCATGGACAGAGGCAGACTGAAGTGAACAGGTCCCTTTCTGCCCTGCACAAGTATGTGCTGAAACCCCTTTTTGGAGACAAAATGGGCATGAGATAAATGGATTCTCAAATAGGATGGAGTGGCATGTTTCACATGATTTTTTCTCTTTCCTGGAGAGAAGTGAGAGTACATGGACGCTTCCTTAAAAAATAAATTATTAAAGATGGTCATAGGACAGGCTTGAAGAATAGAGGACAAGCAGACTTCTGCTCTCCCCCTACTGCCAGAAATGAAAGAGAGCAGTGGCTGACTTCAGTGCTGCATGTGTTTCTTTTCCTCGTTTTCAAGTCTGACTTGTTACCTCTGGAAGGGAAAAACACTTCTGTGTTTCTGTATGGCAGTGGGGGAATGCATGGCCCCATTGTCCCCCTCCCCGCACAGCATCCGAGCTAACCCTTCCCCAGCACCCATCGCAGCAACAGACCTGTGCTCCGCTTCTGCACGGGGAGTTTAATAACATTGAATTTCTCATCCTTTTTGAGGTAGGCTTTAAGGTCAGGAAGGAAACTGCTGTAATAAGATGCACTCTGCTTTCTGAAGGATACAGTTTCAGTTACCCCCTGCACATTTTAATTGTTTAATGAATTCCACACAGTCTCTTGCAAATGGCTTTACATGTGAAACTGATTACTGAATGCAAGAGGGAATTTTTTTAATAAGTCTTTTCCTTTTGACCTACTCATTGCTTACATTTCAGTTAATTTAATATGAAGAGCTTTGTTTTAGGTTTTTGTTCCTTCTCTGGGACGTGTTTCAGTAAATGTGACTGGGCTGAGATGCATCATCGTCATTACACAGAATGTTTTCTGTTCCCAGACCCGCTAATTAGGACTGACTTAGATTAGCGAGGGAATTCAGTTAGATCTATGTTACCTGACGCATGTCAGTAGGAGTCTGAGTATTGCCTGAATATGTTCCAGCTGAATAGAGTTAATATACAACTCTGCCAGCTTGCTTCTTTGAAATACTGTAGGCAGCTTTTTATGAGTTAAAATATCTGTTAATTCAAGAAGCAAAATGGTCTGGAAATCAATACCAATATCCAGCTCATAATAATCAACTGTGAGGCTCAGTAGAAAAGGTTTTTTTGCTTCAGTTTGGTAATTGAAAGAAAAATAAAAATGTTTGGCCTCCCTTTTAATGATGATGATTATTATCATTTCACTGAAGCTAAAGAAATCTAAATCAAAAAAAGTCACTTCAGGTTGATCCAAGCCTTTTGGAAATGCCACGAGGCAGAGGGAGGATTACAGAATGGTAGGCGTTGGAAGG